>VZRF01005648.1:806473-890772 GCA_013396875.1 Vireo altiloquus | reverse complement strand
CTGTCTCCCGTGGGAGGGACCCCACGGCCTCCCAGGGGAAGACTCCTCTGCCGGAGCAGTGGAAGAGAATCTCGGTGATGAACTGACCAAACCCCGTGCCCTGTATCCCTGCGCTGTCCGTGGGAAGGAGGGAGGGGCTGGGGGGAAAAAAAGGTGGTTTAAGGGCTTATTTTTCTTCTCATTATCTTTCTTTGGTCCTGTTAGTAATAAATTCACTCTGCAGCCTTAAATTGAGCCTGTTTTGCCCTTGACGTGTTTTTCTCCTGATCCTTATCTCACTCATGAGCACTTTGTTAGTTTTTTTCCTTTTACGTTCTCTACCCAGCGGTGAGAGGGGAGGCTGTGTGAGTGACTCTCGTGGGTGCCTGGCGTTGGGCCAGAGTCAAACCATGGCAACAGCTAAGTGACCAGAGATAAAAATTAACTATTTTTGAATCAAAGGTAAACAATCATTTAAATATCAGACTCAGACTCAGTGGTGGAAGGATATTCTGTGCATGTTAAAAAAAGTAGTTACCTGTATGAGTGTTTTGCAGAATAAGAGGCTTCAGATTGATCCTGTGCTACAACAATCAACAGTTTTGTATTTCAGCCAATGAGCCAGAACCCTGGAACACCAGTCAGTCATCTTAAGCATTAAGTCAAGTCTGGCAACTAATGAACAGTAGTAGTTGATTTTGCACTATACAGAATCCTACATCCGGAAAAATATGCTTTGCATGCATGGTTTGTTTTGCATGGGTGCTAACAAACAAACAAAAAGGAATATATTAGGAATTTGGAGAAACAAACTAGTGAACCACCAATGATATTGTTTTAAAGAAGTATGAATAAGTTCCACCCAGGTCAGGTGAGGAGGACTAGGAACTCATAGGAATGTGGCTTTCTTATTTCATGGGTCTGGAATTTTCTTATTTAGTAAATTAGAAGGCTTTAACAGTTAAAGCCTGCTGAAATGGGATTAAACTGAAGTATACAACATTTTTAGGAGTACAGCTGTGTACTAGTTTGAAAACAAACCAGTGGGAGACACCAAGTCAGAATAACAATTTAATAGGAAAATTAAAAATAAAGGCAGAAAACCACTGGTTTGAACTGGCTGTCAGATATGACCTGACACCCTGTCAGAGAGGGTGGCAGCAGCCGTCTGCTAAGATGGTGGCTGCAGTCCTTTTGAAGTGATGGATGTGGTTCTGTTGAAGCAGTGATCCTGTAGAAAGGTCTGGTCTTCCTCAGAAAGTCCAGTGGTGGCTCTGTAGCTCTTGTCCTCTGGGAATCCAGTGGGAAAGGCTGCTTGTACTGTTCGAAATCTTGGATTATATCCAGGATGGAATGCTTGGTTCCTTCCTCTGGGCAGACCATCTCACAATGGGATGATGAGTCTTGTAGCAAGGCACTGATGGGCCCATTAACAGGAGATAGTCCAGGAGTGAGTTACCTGTGAGTCTTGGGCAAGGCACTGATGGGCCATTAACAGGATATAATCCAGAGGGAGGAAGCAGGGAGCACTGCCCCACCTGGTTTCAACAGCTCATGGAGATGGTGATAGAATTCATGCTTTTGGGCACATCTTACACTGCAACCCAGTACAAGATGTTATGGGCAACAGGCAATAGTGTTGATTAGGAGAAAAGGAGATCAGGACTAGAAATCACCCAGATCATCTGACACCATGAAGATGGGGATTATATAAATATCAGGAAAAGCCTTTCTTGAGAAGGACTCCCAATAGAAAGGCAACCCCATCCCTTAATGCATGTATTTTTGTATGCAAGTAGGGTTTCATTATCAGCTGAAAAGAAATTTAAGCAAATCAGAATTTGCCCATCATTTCACAGAGCAGAGACATGAAACATGAGCACAGACTTTCTAAAGCTGCTTGTAAATAATGTTAAATATTACACTTGTAGTAAAGAATATTATTGGGAAAGGTCATTCAACTTAAAAAATTACAGATTTCATATTCAAAGGAGTGACAGCCCTACAGGAGGTAGCAAAAGCAATGTCTCCTTCACAGTCACATCAATTTCTAATGATTAAATACATTTTTTTTTTTTTTCAAAATCAAAGTGTATTAATTTCCGGACAATCAGAACAAGAAGGCAAGATAACGTTCCTCTTTTCTCGGAAGGTTTCCTTAATGACAACTTGACTATACAGTCACATAAATCCTTTATTCTCCTTTTCACGCGTAGTCTTCATGAATAAACTAGAGATGAATAGTTTTGGAAAAAAAATTCTTCATCTTTTCTACACAAGAGAAATAGTTGGTTGGCACTTCTAATGGAGCTCGAGTCCTCTCCCCTGACATGGTGTGATTGGTCTGTGGGTCAGATATTCAGCCTTTTCAGATACGACTGAACAAAAGATTGTCAGCTGAGACCTGATGGTCAGCTGAGATGGTGCTTGTCACCCTTGCTTCAAAGGAAACTGGCTCAAGCTAGCAACTCATTTTAGAGTGATGCACTAAAGGTGCTGTGGACAAAGAGACTCTTCAACTAATTGAAATTGAAAAGTGATAATGTTTATTGCAACCTCAGGTGCATTTAGGATCACTCCTTCAAAAGCATGCACAAATTTCCAAAGCATCGCCTCTCCTTATATTCTCAAAGGCCCTACATATTCATCTAAGTCGCCTGAGAGCCTGTACATATGCATCATCTGTCCTCGCTTCATATTAAAAATGAGCTGAATCTTCATTAGGGATGCGCAGTTCTTCTTTTGAATTGGGTCGGTGGTCTCTTGAAGATGAAGTCAGATGTCTTCCTCTTTACTTTGTCCCGCTACCAGGGCTTCTTGACTCCTTGGTCATGGTCCAGGCCTCATCTTGTGGTTCCAATTATCTTAGAGGCCAGGTGTGTTCTTCGGTTCCTGCCCTTTTACAATGCAAAATGTCCTCCCTGTTGCTTCTAAGAACATAACTGAATCAAATACATGATATATTGTCTTTGCTCCAACTGCTTCCACTATTCCTATATGCTAATAATTAAAACCTAGTTTCTTCTTTTAATCTCCTTGTTAATCCTTCTATCTTGCTAGTTACATTCCCAACTTCTAATTCTTCTTAACCTTTGATTCAAGACGAGCACAAACTCATCCTCAGATGCTAGTGACTCTTGGTCCACTGCTGACTTCAACATGAATCACATCAGTGACCCAGAGTGAAAGGCTCCACAAACTCAGCAATTCACCAAGACTTTCAGGACTTTAGGGAGAGTACAGGGGTAAAAGGAGACTTGAAAAAGTGCCTAACATTTACAAAGAACTTACCAGGGGCATATTAAGCTTTATTCTCTCATACACCTGTAAAGTACACTACTCCAGATTTGATAAGTGAGATCTGTAGGTACAAAAGAGTAGAATGCAGTTACAAATATGAGTATCACAAATAGATATAGATAGCGGAAAACTTTTTTTTTAATTCTCTATTTCATGAAGCAAAGTATTTTTTAATAAAAGAAGTGTCACCCAGTTGAAGGATTTAAGATATGGAAATTCTAAGATTTTCATACAAATGAAAGAATTTTCCAAACATAACTGCATAATTAATTCACCAAAATGCGTGGACTTCTTTCATTTTAGCACTGATATTTGTCATTCATATACAGAGCTTATATATGTGTGTATGTGTATACATGCACACGTGTACACCTATGGATATAGGTGTACCACTGGAAATATAATTACCAGGGAGTTAACCTGCCTTGGGAATAAAAGCAAGTTATTATCACTCAGTTACACTTAGTGTATGTTTTTACCATTGTGATGAACTGTATATTCCTTCTTTTGTTGACTGCTTATAATTATTATCTATGCCCTCTTAGATGCTCATTTTTGTATCTCTTTTATAGAAATTAGGTTTTTTGTTTGTTTCTTACCTTTCTGCATTATCCTTCATTGTTGGCATTTGTTTCAAGTGACAACAAGGGGGGATTTTTTACCTCATTATATCTAACCCCAGCATTTCCTATTCTCTTCAAAAAGCTTTTCTGAATTTTATTTAGGGAGCAATTTTTTTTTTTTTAATTAAGGAATTTAGAATTTGAAGTCTGTTGTTCTTTTTAATTTCTGCATTGGTTTTGGAGGGTGGGGGTATTGAGTTTTTATGTTTGTTTTTAATTTATGGCCCTGAACTGACCCGTGCAGGTGATATTTCTACCAGTCAGTGCTTTTCTCAGATTTGTAGATTTTTTCTCTTTATGGAAAATGAATTCTTCAAATTTTTGGATTTAAAATCTATATTATAATATCTAATTATATTAGACTGCTAATATAATTGCTGTTTTAATCAAACTTGCCCGGCATCTGTGAAAACACAGATGTATACCATTTTTAAAGGCAAAAAAATTAATAAATTAATCCGAAAGTTATATAGAGAATGATCTCTTTCACTGACCGTCAAGGTCTAAAAGCTTTAATTTCCAAGTTTTCAACATAATCTTCAATAGCAGCCTCTAAAACATGCAATTCTTGGTTTATGTCAGAGATAACAAAGAAAATAAAAAAATTGCTTGGTATTTATACTGGTTAAAGTTAACTAGTGACCTCCCTACCAATTCTTTAGACTACTATTAACCTTGTCTGCAGGAGGGTGGTGATTTTAAGAGTTATGACTGTTAATGACCTTTGAATGCACTAGCAGTCTCAGATCACTTACTCCCCAGTGTACCGCATGACTCAGACTTTTCCAGATGGGAAAATGATAAGAAGACGAGGAAGATAGCAGGTCAATCTTGAGGCAGCCACAAGAAAATTGCTGCAAAATGAATAGTGCAGGTATGCAGTGCTTTACCCAGCATTTTTCTGTTGAAATTTATCAAGTCAAAGCTTGTTGACATGAAAGTGAATGAAATGATGGTGCAGTATGCTCTAAGAAGCCAGCTTAAAGGCTTTGTCCATCATCTCAGCTATAAATAAATGAGTGGATCCAGGAAGTATTCTACATACTGGTGCTCTCCATAACATTTTTACAGATTTGTGACATGTTTAAATCTCATCATTAGTTTCAGCTGTAAAATGAATAAAAAATCTGGTCCCTGAAATTTGTCAACAGTTTATTTCACGCTTATTACTAATTAAATCAAATTGTTATTAGTGATATTTCTTCACCTGGCTATGCAGACCCATATTTACTTGTCTATATAATGAAGTAATCAGCTTTACAGAGATGATATACCTATAATGAGGGAGCATACACTCAAATGAACACTGTTGTTAGGAAATTTCTCATCTTAGTCAAACTCTCTGAACAAATGGGAGAAGAAAAGAAAGATAGTTTGGCCCACAGTCACTGAGCACCAGAAACCTTTCCTAAGCACTGGCAGCCCAAATTTCACCCTGTCTTTGTACAGGTAAGATGTGTTTAGGAATCATGAGATTAAACATGCATTTCAAACTTCTCTCTTTTGCTTTCTGTATTTGCACCTTTCAGAGTTTAGTGTTCCAAATTTTGTGTCTCTGATAGCTAAAAACTTTTGATTTATTGCAATGAATCTCATGTTTATTGTAATACTGTTTCATGGCTCCCGATGCTGTAATTATGAGAACTACACTAACGCTGCATGACTCAGAATAGAACCACTGGAGAAGAGCAGTAGCATGCCAGACATTTTCCTTAGGGTTGGAGGAACAGACGTGTTTCACCATTTTTCCTGCCTTCTCACCCACCCTATTGCTTGCTGTCTTTGCAGGAACCGAGGAAACCTCAGACCGGAGGGAGGGGTGCAGAATACTCCCCTCTCTGCACGGCTTATGCTGCTCTTAGTGTCCCTGGCAGAGGCAGAGACGTTGTGACAGTGGCAGTAGGAAGATCTGCTCTGTAGAGTGTGAAGGCTGGTGGGATAACTCGTGCTTCACTTCATCTGACGTACAGTGTGAATAAGCTGGCCCTGAGCAACAGGGGCATAAACTGGACTGCCCAGCTGAAACGAGGATTCACACTGCTCCTGGTTAACCAGGGCAGGACAGAAGCAGTCCCTTAGAACCTGATTCAGTGGATTCATAGAAGAGAGAAGCTGGTGGGGAGGTAGCCATTTATAAGTCTAACATTATTTCTGATTAGTGTGACTTGCTAAAAAAGAGAACTACTAAGTAGTTTATGAGCTTTTATTCAAATTGTTGCATAAATTGTTTGACAAATTGCAGCCCATATATTTCATATGAGAAAAATGGCTGGAATTTCAGTGGTGTAAGCAAGACAATTATAGAGAAACTCCACTCCTGCAAACTTATTCTAAATGTTTTATCACACCCTAGGTACTAATATATGACAAAATCCTTCTGCTCTTAGTGCTGTCGCATTTGCGTGAGATGAAGGTTGTTGTCTCACCCACACAGACGATAGGATGACACTTTAATTGGAAAGTGACATTGTTGGGAACATTTATGAATAATTTAGTATGTCCTCCCCACTCATCTTTTTATATGTTCTTCAAGTCATTATTTTATTTATTATTTATTAAGAACTGACACTGTGCAGATAGCTGTACAGAATAAAGGAGAACACAAAGTCCCTGCCCTTGTGGATCTTTTGCAGCAAGAAACATAGAAAGCTCTTTTCCATCCTGCTTGTAAGATAGTAAACACATTCTGGCTGTGTTCCAGAATTCTTGGTTTCCAAAGGAGCTTTCCTTTGCTGACAAATGCAATAAAATTAGTAGTAAAAATATCTCAGTATGAATATACTGTTAAGCTTGACTGGCTTTAAGGTTCTTACCCTCTGAGATCTTCATGTCCTGCTCTAGTTTTCTTTTCCTGGCAGAAATACACAAATATTCTTGTTGGACTGAAGTTGATAGAATTTACAAATATTGATATCAGAGCATGTCAACAGAAACAATTCTGTCTTTCTTTACAGGGAGCTGAAACTTGCTAACCTTTTACAAAACAAACAGTGTGGTTTGCTTGCTTTTCTCTCCTCCTTCTTTCTTTGTCTTTTAATCTTCTTTTGCACCTGCATATCAATTTGCTTATGACAGATTGGATTAAAAGGCTTTGCCTTTAGCTTTGACCTCAGAACTCTGGCACTGCAGACCCATGTCCTCTGTGCAGATCTGAAAGGCAAGCACACAAAGAAACCACATTGATTCATTGGCTGATTTGTCCATACAGTTCCTTCCTGATGCAGGACTGACTTGTTGATATTTATTAACCCAGATACAACTCTCATCCTATTATATCGGTTACTGATATTAAGTTGTTGGACATGAAACATATGACCAACTTTTGTTGTCAAAAAATGAAAAAAGCCCTAATTAGAATAATGTGTTTAGGATTAAGTAATTGCCTGCAGTCTAATATAAGGGGTTTAATTCCTTTATAATTTTCAACTGAAAGACTTAATGTATTTTACCTTCTAGTATGTGTGCTTTTCAACTCTATGATTTTTAGCAGTTCACATTCAGGAATTTTTTTAATCATTCATGGAGCATATTGAACATGTAGTTGAGTATATCTTGGTGTAACAGGTGCACTTCCCGAGAAAACATTTATTTCTAGAGAAACTGATGCCTAAGGAAAAATACTCCACTACATACAGCTGCATTCATGTGTTGTGTCTTATGCTGTGTTTCTGTCCAGGTGGCCTTTTTCCCTTCTGGAAATCATTTTTTTCTAGGATATCACAGTGTCCTCTGCAGTGATTATGATGTAGTATATATGGAGTTTGTGGAGTATTTTAATTGAATCACTGAACCATCCAGACAAGACTTAGTTTAGAGGAGGAAGTATACCTGAGGGAGGCAGAGCAATGAGTAGAAGATTATTTGAGAAATATAGTTTTTAAAAATTTTCTTTTATGAATAGAGAGAAAACTACTTTCACACTTTTCACACCAATTCTCAACAGCAGTATAACTGTTAACACTGTCATCTCAGGCTGTGTCAGGAGAGGTTCAGGCTGGACATCAGGAAGAATTTTGTCGCTGAAAGGTTTGTCAAGCATTGGAAAATGCTGCCCAGGAAAGTGGTGGAATCACAATCCCTGGAAGTGATCCGGAAAAACTGGACATGGCACTCAGTGCTATGGTTTAGTTGACATGGTGGTGTTTGGTCAGAGGTTGGACTCGATGAGGTTTGGAGGTTTTTCCAGCCCTAATGATTCTGTGATTCTATGATGTAATGACGAGCTAAATTGAAAATGCAATTTTTACAGAAAAAAAATACTAAGTTCTCCAACTGCAACGAACCAGTGAGAAAAATGAGAGGTAACATGCCGGAAAAGGGGGAAATTACAGAGTCCAGTGCAGTATGCAGTCTCAGTGCAATGTGAACAAGATGAATGTACATGAAGCCTAATTATCTGAGAGTGAAAGGTCATCAAAATCAATTTGCAGCATGATGTACAAAGGTCATTATCAGACTGAAATTTTCTATACCCACTGAAAATGCAATAAAATATGAAGTGGATGCCTCCATAACTACGATTAGTAAAGAAAAAGTCATTGAACCGTCTGCTTAAAGTTTTGTGCTACCTTAGTTTTATTCAAAATATTGGAAGTAATGAGAGGTGGCTTTTTGGAAGACAGTATTGCTGAAAGAATCCATTCATTTTCAGGATCTATAATGCTGACAGAATTGAAAGCACCTCTCTAGAATTAGTCCTTCAAATCAATAGTGTAATATTTGTAATTGGTCTCTTTTTTTATTACAGACTGCTTCATTATTATTTTTCTTTTTAGTTTATGGAATGAAATATACTAGAATCCAACTTTTTCTTATCTGTGTTAAATTTCTTACTCCGGGGTGCAGATTGACTGTTTTGTTATAACATTTCTGTGGCAAAACAACCCTTGTGCAAGCAAGCGCTGATCTGTATAGCCTGCAGAGAAGACATTACAATACCAACACCTAAACCAAATACATATCCAGAAATATATTTATGCTGGTCCTGAATGTAAATATAATCTATACAATATCAGTAAAAATGAGCTGATCTCTCAGAACAGGATGGCGACTAGAAAGCTTTCCTTACAAAGTGTTTTGTCTGTTAGGACATGAGAGGTAAGCAGTCTATACAGGGAGCTGTCATTCAACAGGAGCAAGATGTTAGTCTGAGCATGATCACTCAAAAGTTGAATTAAGTTCTGAAAATTGTGCATTAATTGCCTTTTGTGTTTGCTTCCCTCTTTTTCTGGCGCAAGGACTCTCCTTCCTTAATCCCCTATGAAAAAAAAAAGACACTTGAAGTAGACGAAGGACTCTGGTGGATATGGGGTGGAGAGCGGCTGCTGACTACTAATTAGAAACACTTATATAGAGAAAAACTTCTTCAGCTTTCCCACTTTGTCTGCACCGTGTTTTCCGCTAGAAGTTCTCATCAAAGGGAAGAAAATTAATTTCCTGCACACAGAGGTACCAAACCTGCAAGTGTTGCTTTGGCCTGGGCCCTCCTCGTGCAGGCCGCACAGCGGCTGCTTGCAGGCCCCGCTGCAACATCAAGGTCACGATGTGCTCGCAGCCCCTCCTCTCCTCAGCAGCTTTGTAGATATAATCTCTGATGCCCTGAATTGTGTGTATTCTGTATCACCTAGAAATGGGGCAAAAATAGATACTGAGAAGCCTGTTTCTTTCCCACATCATATACAGGCACTGAAAGCGTAATGTTATTCAATGTTGAGACCTTAATAACTGTTGTCAGCACACTTCAAACCGTAAACAAAAGACGCTCTTAGTGCCTGTATTTTTCTTCCTTCTTTCTTTACTCCTATGGTGTTTCACTAAATGGTTTGTAGCGCCTTTTCAGCACTCTGTTCAAAAATTAATATCCTAATAAAAATGCTGCTGTCATTTCATTAACGTTTTTCTTATTTTTCTAAAAATTAGAACGATTAAACTGAGCCTTATGTTCTTTCAAAGACATATTTTTGAATGAGATGGCCACCGCAGGATATTTCCCTTTGTGGCAGTCATGGAAATCTTCCGGACAAGGAAATGAGATTCAGCATTGCTAATGGGAAAATAAAAATATTCAGTATTTATTTTACAATTTGCTGATAATGAAGCAGACTGAGGGAATGATTGGTTGAATGCACTTGGAATAATAATAAAGGGCAGGGCAGATGCTGAAAGATATTTTCATGTTTCTTCTTCTAATTGATGTTTGTTTCTCATGTCCTTTGTGTGCATTTCCTGAATTAGTGTAGCATTCTCCGAGGGTAAATCAACCTAATTTTCCCCTCCTGACAGCTGCATCCTTGATGGCACTCAAGAAATAGTTCCAGACTTGAAACTTGGTAGTGAAGAGGCTGCACTGGACTCAACTGGTTGTAGATATGAGACAGAGGATGAGTGCTCTGCCTCGACACCCAGAGCCATCAGCAGTGGGCTGCAGCTCTGGGTCACACAAAATCTGCAGGCCCTGTGCCACACCCAGCGTTAGGTTGTTGAGACCTTGATCCCTTCTCATAAAAAAACCAAAGCTCATGCACCTGTAGGTGGCTTGGAGTACTGGGTGCCTGGCAGCAAACTCTGCTTTTCTTACGGGTCTGCTTTGAGCAGGCAGAGGCCACACCACCATGGAGGGCTGGCTTAGGGTCTCAGCGGCAAACAGCCCTCCCAGATCAGGGAGAAAGGGCCTAGTGAAGTCAACGGGAGCAAATGGGATGCTGTCTCACCCCCACTGGTGCCTTGAAAAGTAAGTCTTCATGCTGATCAAATAATATTAGAAAACAACTTCAAAGATTTTTTCACTTCAGTTATCAACAAAACAATGTCGTAGGTGTTGAGTGCCTCAGTTACAGGTGAAGAAGTAAACAATGGCCTAATTTGGCCTAGCTCCACCACTGGATTAAGTCTCCTCTCTACAGCTAACCCCAGCAGTAGCTCCTGGTATACACATCTATGTCCTTATAATTGATCAGTGCCCACCTCCTGCAGAGACACATTTTTTCAAGGGACCTGGGAAAAAGCTGACCTGTAAGTTGGCTGACTAGAGCTTTTCCTGCCAAGGCAGGCTACACAGATGTAGTTTGGGTGCAAACAGGCTGATTACTTGCTTGTCTGAGGGACAATTCCCCACGTGAGAATTTCTATATTGACAATATGCTTGGACTTCGCTTGATCCCAAAGCACAGTTCCAAAAAGCACTCTGGAGAGGGGAAGGACGGGGAGGGGGGAAAGGAGCATGTGCAATTCTGCGCTCTCCCTTCCTCCTGTGTCTTGACATCTATTGAGGACTTTAGCTCCAGGGAAATAATGTTCTACATTCAAGCATTATATTATGTGTTTTATGAATAAAACATGAATTTGGTTAGCCCAGAAGAAACATACTGTTTCGGAGAATTTATTTTTTCTTACCCACCTCAAATCCATGGTATTTTCTCCAGGATTTACAGTCCTGATAGCAGTCAACTTGCAGAGAATTTGGCCTTACTCACATTTCACAGCCATATTTCTTCTCATGCTCTAATCATGCAAATATGCTCTAAGTAAATAAATATTGCTTCAGGCAAAATTATGATCTCAAGACGATGTGCTTAACTTCTAAAGTGGAGTTGAAAAGTGATCCCAGGTATTTCATAAAGCCAAAATTAAATTGGGAAGATTTTCATGACGGCAGGTCTGCAGACAATCCACAAGATCAATAGGTTTATTTGATGGGCATATGTAGCCTTCAATGCTACATAAAATTAAAGGCTTTAAATTACATTAATGAGACTACCTGAGTGTGGAATTCACTATACAGTAATTCATTCACTGTAGATTCTGATTGTTTTTACCAGTATCTGCCTCTCTTTAGGGCAAAATCATTGAGGTGCTGAGGCATTTTTAGGAGACATTAATAGCTTATCTGTGTATCTGTGCAGAGTTTACATTGCCACGATGGACAGGCATCACAGTGCAAAAATTAAAGGCCAAAAGTCATCACTAATGTGCTATTCAGCTTACTTGAAATGCTAACAGTCCCTTAAAAATACATGCCCGAAGGATAGAGTTTGCACAGTGAAACACTTAACAGCAGGAAATGCAGATGGTCAGCTTTATGGAAATGACAGTGGTCAGTGCCTGGTCAACTTTAATTTGCCGCCATTGGGCATGAACATAACAATTCAGTGATTAATGACAAGATTAAATGCAATTTCCCATGAATATTATGCAGTGTCCTAAAATTTAACCCCCATGAGATAGCCTGGACAGCCTATCATCCCTTTTTCCGTTTTGTTGCCAGTAGTATTTCCCTCACTCCACAGAAAATAAATTCTGAGTCTAATGAAACTGCTTTTTACAGGTATTTGCAAATACTGTGTCTCTTACCTGGTGACTAGAAGCTCTGGGGGTTTTTTGCCTCAGACAAAAATTTTGTATTCTGCATAGATTCAATCAGGTTTACAACTAATTGTGACAAAAACAAAGCATTCTGTAAACGTTATCTCAATATTTTATTTTCCTGTTCTAAAAGAAGTAAGGATAGCTGGTGTCCTTGCAGTAGGAGGACTTAGCATGAAGGCTAATTTAACTGGCTCATTGCCTTTCAACTGAGGTCACCATGTTACTTCCTGTATCCTGTTTTCTGGTCCATTTCAAGCCTCACATCAGTTGTTGACATGGAGTTTGTTGATGAACGTGCCCTAAGAGGACCATAAACCAATTTGTGGAGCAAATTAGAAGGTTATGAAAGCGATGACATACCCAGTGATTTTCCACTCTCTGTCTTGTGTATGCATCCTAATTTTCAGATAGCTGCATCACAAAGTGAAAAGAGTTAATAGCCTTCTCGTTCTTTGTGTTCCCCTTCCCCCTTCTGTTAGGTTTCAGTGGACTATTTCAATAAAAGGAAAAAGGAACACTATTCACTAGAAAACAGTTATTCAGGTACGATAATTTGTACTTTATGTCATATTATAATGGTGAGTGTAAATTTTCCTTTGAACCATGTTTTATTAACATTTTTTTTCCACAGAGTTACATCAAAAGACTCTATAAATAAGTGATGTGCTCAGCCTGCCAGCTCTTACATGCATACCAATTACCTCTATTGGTTTCAGGACACGTAGTCAGTACTTTAAACAACCCAGATAATATTGCAAACTGAAATATTCAACATCTCCATCTTGGTATGCTGTCACCATGCAGAGAATGATTATAATTGGTAATCAGTTTCACTGCTGGTAAGTTGAGTGGCATGATGCATTTTATATCCCTGCCTATGTCAAACTCAATTAACATTCTAACACAGTATATTTCAGACAGAGAGCTAATCTGAGGGAACAACACAATTATTTTTTTGATGTTGAAAATTCTCAGTTCCATGAAGAGAAGAAATTGAAGCACAAATACATTTATTAATACTCTAGCATTTTCTATTTTTAATTCTGAAAGGAAGAGAGTATGAAATAGATCTTCCATCCCAAATTCCTGTTTTTAGTAGGGCGTGCCAAAACCATGAGAAACTGCAGAAATAAAAAATGATCAGGATTTTTCTTTTTCTTTACACACTGCTGTATCAAGGTATGACATTCATTATGATACAGTGAACTGAAAAAGGCTTAATTCTTAAGAAAAAATACTGATCTATCAAGGCCGATTTTTATTGTTTGGGTTTTTTTAATAGTCACAAGCATTGCAGTGCTTTGTCTAATTCCATATAAACAAATGCATAAACAAATTCATAAAGAGAAGGCTTATGTACCTCTTTAGAAGAAATTAGGAGGTTAAAGAGGACAGATAGAAGCTGCAACATTATGGAACTCCTCCTCACTGAAAAACCTTGTCCCCATTCCCACACTTCTCCTATAGGTTAAGCATTTTCCTATCAACCCGTAACAACAGTTTGTAATAAAGTAGCAGGCTTTACAGCATAGAATGGAACAGATAAAGTGCATGAAGTATCTTTTAATAACAAACTAATGAAAAGCCCCAACTCTGGCTACTAGATACTACACAGCTGTCTAGAGTAGTCCTGTTCCATCCATGTTTAGTTTGCTGTACTACCAGACAGGTGGTCACAACTTGCTGATCCTGACTGTCACTTCCCTGACGAAAGCAACACCATTTTCCTGATATATCTTCTCTGCATGGGCTCTTGTATATGCAGTAGTTTCCTGGTCTCTATCATGTAGGTTATCCATTGAGGGATCCACACTCTGAAATTATGGAATCACACAATAGCTGAAGTTTGAAGGGACCTGTCAAGGTTATGTGGTCCAACCCTGCTGCTCAGACAGAGTCACTTGGACCAGGACCAAGCTCAGACAAATTTTTAATATCTCCAAATAAGTGGTAGATGGAGAAACACAAAAAAAAAAAAACAAAAAAACAAAAAAAAAACCAAAAAAAACCAAAAAAAAATCAACAACAACAAAAAATCCCCCTGAACTAGCAAGCAAACAAACCAACAAACTTCTTGTTTTTCTTTTCCTTCTTACAGCAAGTTTGTGGGGTTTTTTTGAGGTGTGGGAAATACTGGAAAACATGAAAACCTCTCTGCTAAAACAAAGAGAGATAATTCTACAGATCAAAAAAAAAAAGCAAAAATATGGTAACCTCTACTTTGATTCCTTTGAGAGAGAATCAGAACTCATTTGGTGGCAGCTGAGATTGGCTAAAGTTAAAACAAATGCAGTCATATTTTTCTTGAAGTATTTGAATCAAGTCTAGAGTCTGAAAAACTGGCTTGGAAATCCTGAAGGAGCAGATCTGTCTGACAGTTCTAGTGTAGTGAAATCTTTCTGAGAGATAATATATATTTCTTTTTTGTACATCTATAAGTTACTGCTAATTCACCACAAAATTGTCAAGATAAAAGTCTTTCACCAGCTTGTAAAACAATCAAAAAGTTCCTAGCAGATTTGCTGGCAGACTGAGTTATCCCAATTGACTTTTTCGATCTTCACAACATGAGGAAATTGTCGATGAAATAACTGACCTCGGCTTTAAGTTGTGTGAGCAGGACCATACAAAATAGACTGTAGGAGAATCCTTCCTGAGCAGAATCCTGAAAATTTGACAATTGCTGTCTTTTGATCCTCTGAAATAGAGAAGTGCAACAGAGCATGTTCTAATGAGACCTGACCAAAGACTGACATGACTGGTTTCTGTGTCACAAAGTCTGGTCCACTGTGAATTTTTGTGAACTGCAAGTAGAAATATGGAAAGAACATACATTTTATTTCTGGAAGAAATAGAGGCATGCTTTGCTATTCCACATTTTCATGAAAGACGGATCAGGATGTCAAAAACTCCTATCTTTACATCTCAAGAGAAAGACAAGTATTCTTTTTATTGCTCTCTCCCTTCCTCTACAATCACAGCTTCAAGGTTATGCTCTTCTATTCAGTTCTGCTAATACCTGTAGGCTGGTGCAGACCTTTTCTGGACAGGGTAGAGACTATAATCTTTATGATGATATACTGGTGTCTCTTCTGTTCTTAACCATTGAAGCCTACATAAAGTCTTCTCACTACCTAAAGAATTCATCAGAATAATTCTGTACTTATTGGAAGCTGTTCTGAGAAGTTATTGATATAACGATAATTCATCATTTTCTGGGTACCAACCGTATCCCTGGTTTGGACATATTGATTTTCCTTACACCATTTACTACAATGATTCCTTTGAGAGTATCAGCATTTGGCAGCAGGACAGAAAACAGGTATATAAGTCAATTGCTATCTTTACCTCAATAAGTAATTTCAACATATTATTAATTATTTTTTACATTTAAATGAAATGTCCCATTAATATTAACATTTTAGTATTGCTAGGAATAAGCTTTCTACCCTTTTCTTTATTCAAAATACACTTTACATGAGCAGTCTGGCTGCAAGCCATGGGGAATAATACTTGCACAATATCATTGCAAAGAGTTTTTCTCAATATTAACTTAGATGTTCCTGAGAGGGGCAAATAAACCTGATGTCACATCTGACCACTCTATTTCCCTGAAAAGAAATATATTCAATATGGCAAGAGCCCTTCTTTAGGCAGTGCCATTTACACAGACCACGCTTCTATTTATCCTGAGACCAGCTTACAGCAGCACTGCACAGTGTTTTGGCTATTGGCTGACTAAAGCAACACATTCATAGCAGGACTCTGAGCAGTGAACTTTCAATCCTTGACAATGGTTTACCATGTACAGTATATTTACTCAGTGGCAGACTTGTCTGTGCTTTGAATAGTGTCACAGAGTAAGTTCATTTAAACAATTTGAGGATTTTTTTTAAAATTTATCAACTCCAGAGAATGTCTCAATGCTTTTTCTCTCACTTGATAATGGTCTTCATCTCACTAGGAGCAGAAACAGTACAATGTCCATTGTTCTGCAATAGACTTCTATGGTTGCTGTGGACTAAGAGTATTCATGTGGCACATTTGCTTTAGTACAGGGAGCTGAATCCAATGTACTGGGTGAAGACTATCTGATTCTGTCAGTAGCCTTATTAAAAGACATGGTTGGAGAATAAATATATGAAATAACATCCTGGAATGTCAGAATGGAATCTGACAGCATTATTATTGGTATAATGTTAATTAGAAAAGTACTAAAATCATAACAACCTATATCATATCTGCTGCACTAATGTCTGGACAATTTTCATTATTTAAAAGATCCAGTGCTTCATTTTAAGTTGCAGATGTGTTTGCATTCAGTGATGGCTGGGAATAATAATACGCAAGATTTTGCCATTACCAGAAATCCCTTTCTTGAGGCCGTTTCCCAGCACTCTTATTCAGTCATCAAAATGGAACAGTTTTTAGTTAATTCTCATTTATTTCATAGTTTCTTTTCTAAATTATTTGTTACATATATGTATTATCATACAGTGACTTAAGGTAACAAAAGAGATTAAAAGAAAATTTAGGAATGCAGCACTGATTGTAAAATAACTGTGGTGCCAAAACATTTCTGCCCATGAATTAAACTTCCTTCTTTCTTAAAAAACAGCCTTTGAGATCAGTGGCCTCATCTATCAGACTCATCTTTCATTTCCTTTTTGCTTTTATCATAGTCTGGACTCACTGAATATGTAGGAAATAATAGTTCACATTAAAACAATGGCAGAGAAGACATCCATAGGACTTTTATGCTAAAATAATTCATTATTTCTGTGACTGTTTCAGATTTTCAGAATTACAAGAACTGACCTGTTTCAGTAGCCTTGTATCTGCATTTCAAAAAGACATGACAGAAGCTTGACCTCCTTGGCAAGTAGATTGTGCATATATTTATGTAGCAGACTTTTCTGGTAAAATATTTGTAGAAAGCCAATTTCAGTCTGGAAGGTTTTGTAAGAATGATTATATTATGCATACATTTCACAAGATATTTTCTCACAAATATCCGAGAAAAAATAGAAATAGTATACTGTTCCTGAGATCAATCTTAATGGCATCATTCTCACACATTTAGAAACAGATCAAACCCTCATACATAAGCAACTTGTGATTAATTCAGGAGGTAGGTGACTTTTTACAATTTTTGGTGACATTTAGCTGGCATGTAATGCTTTCTTCACAGAAATTTCCTAAGTGGTACCAGATGTTCCTCCACACTAATTGTTATAACTTCTTGTACCTGCACTCTTCAATTTCTACAATTTCCTCTCCAATACTTGTCCTCCACTATTTCCCACTACCTCTGTTCTATTGCACCCCTTCCTTACAGACCTTCATCCTCTGTCACATGCCACAGCCTGCTCCATGTTTCCTTCAGCTTCATCCCTGTGTCTCACAAGTGCTCTGAACTTCTCTTGCTTTTTAATGGGCTTCACAACACCCACTCCTTAAATAACATCTACAAGCAAATATCAGGTCAGGTATGGGACATTAGCATCTAGTGATGGACAATTTACCTATTTTTTAATTATCATGTAGTTCTGTACAGAAATATATGTAGAGCATAGCAAAACTACATCTTGTGCTTTATTTAATGACTTCCTTTCTTCATATTCATGTTGTAGTTATTCTTTTTTTTTTTGTTTGATGATAATTTCTCATCTATTTCTACATCTTTGGAACCTAGTTGTATCTGCAGCTTATGAGATAGCTCAATAAATATTAAAAGAATGTTCAAACCATTAGGTACTTTTAGTAACTTTATACACGTCGTGTCGAAATAAAGATGTGAAGACAGATACCCTAACAAAAGACAGCTTGGGGCTATGGCAGCCTCTCCAGAGCACTTTCCTCAAGACTTCCAAGAAACGGTGAGAGACATGATTAATAGCAGATAGAAACTTGATAGCATTGGTTGGGGCTGGTTTCATTTTGCAATTGAGAGGCATCCCTGCCTTCTCCCATGGAGATCGACAGCCACCCTCCCTGTACTGACCCGGGCTTATGTCAGGGTTCCCCCTGGGTGTACTCATTTCAAAATATCTGTGTGAGATGAGGAAACACAAGGTTTTATTTACTTTCCTGGAAAGTTATGTTGTGTGTAGGGGCCTCAGCTGGGAAGGCCCTCAGCCACTGTTACAAGATCAACCAGGAAACAGGAGATACTTGGAAACAAGAGGACAAGGCTCTGTTGAGGGGCACAGTTTTCTTGCTATGGGTCAGGATGGCCTCCCTTGAGGCTTGTACTTCTTGGAGAGACAAGGTTTGAGTAGTGGGGACTGCAGCAGTGCAGGATGTGGGAGAAGGCTGGGGACCCATGGCAAGTATGTGGAGCCACCCCTGACACTGACAGAAGCAGCACAGGAAAGAGCACACATCCTGATCCATGTCTGTCAGCTGGAGAATGCAGGCAGATCCTGAAAAGCTGTGTTTTAGAAAGACCCCAGCTGCCAGGGTTGAAGACGCACTCTGGGGAGGCCATGGTGTGCCGAAGGGAGAGAGGAGCCCCTGACAGATGACACCTGTGGGACACACATGCCAGGACAGAGACACCCCCAAGGGACCATGGCCATGGGGAACCTATACCAGGCCAGGAACATCCCTGAAGGACTGTGGCCAGGGAGGACCCTGTAATCTGTGAAAACATGGGGACATGAGCATGGGGATAGGGGAGGACAGGTGCACAACTGTTGGTGTTTATGTTGGTGTTTGTGTGTGTGTGTTAATACTAACACCTGTTTTTCCCTCAGTTTGACCTGAACCTGGCTAGAAGTTTGACAGTAGGCTAGGAGAGGTTGCCCAATTAAAGATTCAGCTTGCACCAGAGCTAAGAGCAGTGGCAATGGAGGCAGCCACCACCAGCAGCCAGGCAGCAGCACGCAACAGGCTTCCAGCATCGCCTCCACCTTCTCTCCCTAAACTGCTGTGCCCCCTGCGCTGCGCTGGTGCCACGGCTCGCATGTCATGGGCATAAGTGCCTGAGACAGCAGCATGCAAGATTGAAGTTTACTTTAACGTTTTCTTCTTCCATAACCTTCAGGCCTTTCAGCTTCTTCAAGCTTCAGATGTATTTTTTTCCAGTGGAAATTTCAAAGTAGGGGCTGGGTGGAGGAGGGGAGAAGAAACAGCCTAAAGACAGGCATTGTCCTGTAACACGACAATATGCAAGAGATGGTCCAGAGCTACAGGATACATTATGTCTAGCCTCACATGAAAATTGGATATATTCATTTTGTCAGTTTAAAAATACAAAGTTGCGAAAACATATTCATTAACAAACAGCACAATCTTGGACAAAGTGTCTGAGGGTGTTCAAAGCTTGTTCTCTAATAGAGTGCCATATGTGTGAGCAGATAAGTAGGGGCTTTGGCAGAAGCTTTGGGTAGAAACTTCACTTAAGTACGACTGCAAAGAGTGCAGAGGGAATACAGCTCGCTTTATAGGATGGCTGTGGCATACTCAGACTGCAAAGCCTTCCTGAACCCTGTGAAAGCAATGAAATCAACCCACTAAGTAGTTAATGTCCTGTCACATGCTTCTGCTTACCCCTGTCAGATACTCCCAGACGTTTATACTGCCCATGCATGACGGTCAGCCTGGGACCCTGGTGGTGTAGACAAGCACACTGTCAGGAGACAGATCAAGTAATTCCTCACTGAAGACAGCTCAAGTAATATCTTTTAGACAACAACAACACAGGATGTGCAGGACTGCAGTCTAACTGTAAAGACTATTTAATTTTTTATTCTTAAACTGTTCTCTTTAGTCCTTCCTCTCTCTCCATAAATACAATGTATTTTTCAAACACCAAGCTTAGCAGTGTTTTGAAGGGAAGACTGATTACACTGGCTGTAGCTAAGCAGAAAGTCTGGAACTGCTGAAGGCTGCAAGAGCTGTACTCACAATTAATAAATTGAGCCCAAACTACCCTTGCTGTGAATGCACTCTCAGCCATGCTAAATGGAAACACATCTTTATAAGGCAGGGAAATTAACTAAAATTACATGTTTATGAGCATCCTGTTGTCCTTTCATCTTTGTGCTGAAATACTCCTAAACAACAGAGCTGGTCTCTTCTCCATTCTCTGAAGCTAAAAAGCTTCTGGCCTGTTTATGTTCAAATAGGTTTTTTGAATATAATGGCAAATATGCAGTGATAAACGTACTATATAGCACAATTAAAGGCTGTATTTAATTATTTTTAAGTTGCAGATATTATGGGTGGAATGTCTGCCTTTTGAATCAATCAAGGGAAAATTCTTCTAAGGGGATTTAAGAGGAATTTTTTTTCAAAATAACAGAATAAGAAACTTCCTATCATTAGAATTGCACATAAACATTAAAGGGCAACCATTGGAGAACGTGGTAAGGGCTAATCAGGTGCTTCTTCCTGTGTTTTGGGATATTCCATGGTAGTTTCTCATCTTTTCTTTCCTTAAAAGAGTTAAAGCCCTCTCATGGCTCTGGAAAAAAATGATTTACTCATATGTTATTCAAACTGACCATAGACTTGTCAAATTGACAGGTTGTTGTCCCCCAAAGGAAAAGCACAGTTGCAGTTTCTCTCACAGTACATAGATGGGGTGTAATAAATGCAGAGGGAAGTAGCTCATTCTGGATGCCAGACACACACAAGTACCAGCTTTCCTGTTCTTGTCTCCCTTCACACAAAAGACCTCAGCACAGAAAACACAATGTCACCCAAAACCTGTCCTGATTAACCAATTATACACAAGTTGACAGCATCCCTGAATTTTTTTCTGTGTGACTTTAGACCTGTTTTGAAAATGCTATGATTCCCAGAAGACTTGAAGAGAAAGCAAAACACACTGCTTGGGTCAGAAAGCAAGCGACACTGAGCATAAATGAGATGAATGAGATCTGTGTTAATATGGAACGTCCATTTATCACCCCACCTGAACACACAAAGGTAATTTGTAAAACCACAATGTTTATTAAACCAACTACAAACAGGTGCACTTGAAAATAATATGGCTTCCATGATCTGCAGGCTTATGAAAGAGGTGATACTTCTTGACTTTGTTTAATCTCCATTCTCCCTTATTTTTTTTCTTTTCCTTTTCTTTTTCTTTATTTTTTATTTTCTCCTATGAGGTAGGGGAAAGCAACTATCAAGCAAAGATGATGTAGTTTCTCCTGGGTCATACCACTGTATTAAAAGTTCTGAGCAAACAGTATTGACATCAAATGAGCAAAATAACTTTTTGTTGATCAGTTCCTATGTATGATGTACCACATACAACATATGTACTCAGTTCTAACAGCCTCTGGCCTGTCGTCTCCTCACATGAGTGCCTAAGAAGCTCAATTATACATCTGTTATAAAGCTTGCTTATTTCTTATCAGATAATTTATAAATGAAATATTACCATAGAAATTGTTGAAATTACTTGAATAAATGGATTATTAATTTTAAAGTAGATTATTCATGTACACAAAAACGACTTCAGTAGGTTAAGGTTTGAAGGTTTGGGCTCTCCTTCCCTTTTTCTTCTCCCTTTCTTTTGCTCCTCAAGACAATGCAGTACGATTAGTTTAGTCCTTGTGAGCCATGTTTTTAGGCTTCTTTTACAGACCAGTTGGAGGCAGATAAGAAAGATGTCCCTCCTTGGAGTGAGGTGAACAAAGCTAAGACAGGGGCAGCGCTAAGCAGTGGTGTTATACCTCTTCTCAGTGGCCCATGCACTTCCTGATAATTTAAGGGTTTTCCTTGCAGTGACAGAACACTGGATTCATGTTCTGCTATGATTAAGCAGAGCCTGCTTATCTGTGCAGTACTGATGCTGAGCAGTCGTTCCCTCTCCCACATTTGAGTGACTGTTCTTACCAAGAACAATATTCTCTAGTCCTTCTCTTTTTTTTCTTTTCGCTTTTTCTTTCCCCCTGGCTATTTATCCAGTTTGTCAGAATCATTTTGTATTCTAAAGCTGCCCTCCAGCACTTGCCACGCTTTTAGCCTGGTGTCATCTTCAAATGTACTAATTATACTCCACTCCATTATCTAGGTCATTAGTGACTGAAATAGTATGAGATTGGGAGCAGAGCTTTGGGGAATCTCCACTTGATTCATCTTTTCTGTTTTTGCAGTGCTCTGTTAGTGACTCTTTGGTAGGTTCGTGCAAGCATGGGATACTTTCATTAAGCCTTTCTTTTCCCTAAATTCTTCTTTGAAATTAAGTGGTAGTGTGGCCTCTTTAAAAGGGGGTCTTGAGGTTTCAGTTGCCCAAGTGATTTGAAAGTTGTATACAACTCTCAGAAGAAATCCTCATACTTCTGAATTCTTGCTGCCAAATAGTTTTGTTCCTCTGTTTTCAGTTATTAGGTAATACTGCTGTGACTGCCAGGTAGCCCTTACTATGCCGACGCAGAAAAGAGAAAATATGCAAGGAATTATTCTCGTGTTTAAAAGATTCCTCTTAAAAGATACTCGTAATCTTTTATTACTATCAAAAATACTTTCTAAAACTTGATAGTTATAGGAAACTACCTGTTTGTGGTAAATCTCTGCACACCTACTCCAATTTTTGTTTAAAACTGTGTTTGTGAACGCTGTTCTTTTATTAAAAAATAAACCTTTTCCCAGCCATGTAGTGATGATGTGGTTTGTTCACTGACTTTGTTAACATTTAGCAAGTGGAATAGCAGACTCTCATTTCAGAGAATAGCTCCATAATTTCTTGCACCTACCATAAAAACAAGCAAATTGACACCCTGCCAGGAGTAGCCAGAGGAGATCTTAGGAGAGAGTTCATAATGATACTCTTGCCATATTGCATGCCTGTAAATAATTCATTAAGTCAACCACCCTTTTGTTTTAAGCAAACATGAGCAGATGCCTTCCTAAATTGGATGCAGACAACAGTTTTCAGCAAAACATTGTTGTAATATGACACTTAAAAAGAGTAACATTTTTACTGATTTTTGAAGCTTTATCCACTCTGATAATTCACAGTGATTACTTCTGCTACACATCAAGTCCTTCATTGTTTTTTGTCTACGTTTTCCACATTTTTGCTGTGTGATAGATTTCACAGTTAACTGTAGCATGGTGGCAAATGAAACAAATCTGCATGCAGTTAAGAGAGCCGAGTTTTGCAGAAGCCCAAAATACTAGTATTAATTATTTAATACAAGACCTGCAAGTCAGATGTTATATTTGCTTTCTATTTGGAGAACCAAAAAACCTCTTCCAGGCATTTAAGTCTTCTTTATGCTTTTAATTAAAAGACAATAAACAAGAAGTTTGGGGGTCCAAGCAAGAGGTTAAAGCTGGCGTTTATACAGCTGATGACTCCTCAGTACTCAGCTGGTAAAGACAGGTCACACCTTTAAAAATTCCATATTTATACTATGCGGAAGTGTGTAAAATTCAGTCTTATCGTTGTATTTTTTTACCTGCTCAGTGGTGTGAAGGCTCACATGCAATTAAGAAGTGGTGTTTAATTTTTGCTGTTTATATTTTGAATTTTGGCAACCTCCTTTCTTGAGAACAATTTTCTATATGTAAATTCATTGAGCATGAGCTGTCCTTACATGCATTTCTCTATACTGATTTCATTCCAAGTTTGTCTTCTTTGAAAAAACTTTGAAATAGGAAATAAGGATCTGCATGTATCAAAAAGTAAATTCTGAGGAGTGCAATAAAATATAATGAGTTCAGTATTTTTCAAGTATATTTTACTTTGTTACTCTGAAATGCTTGTGGCAAGTTTTGCACCATTTCAGTCAATCATTAAATTATATTTCAAGTTTCTACAAAATCAGCTTTGCATTAAAAGTTTAGAAATTTTTATAAGGGCAGCTCCAAGGTATGTTCCATCTATCATTTACTAGTAAATAAAGTGGAATGTGTAAGCACCTTGATTTTATTAGTCCAATTGATGTTTCAGTACCACTACAGTTTTGATTGTTTCGTAAGACTCTGAGTCATTACCCTAAAATCCTTCTTCACGTGAGTTACATAACTTTTACGGTACAAAAAACTGTTTGAAAATTACTTTTCTGGGATTTAAAGTATAGTTGGACACTATGTGTTTCAGTTAGTCTATGTGAATCCGAAACAATAGAGGGAGAGAACCTGCAGTGAATTAGACCTTTATTTTTCTATCAATATCTCTTACGCTCATCGTAACACCTTCAGATGTCTCTTTATTTTTTCCCTCCAACTTTTTCCGGGGGAGACATGAAAAATGCCGTGGGTGAATATGGCATGGGTGGAAAATGTAATTGGGAGAGTCTTAGAATCTCATGTCTGGAGGAATTTTTATGCTCTTCTAATCTCACAGGCTCCAGGACATCATCCAGTTATTTTTGCATTAAAGTAGCAGCGCTTATTGTGACCTCCACTCAAGAGAAACTTTTTATTCTAGCCTTCCTTCAGTTGTACATTATTGTTGCACTCAACACTGTGGCATTCATTGAACTTTTGGATTTAGTTCACAACTCTAACCTTGAGTCCTCTGAGGACCTTATTTCTCATGTGAGAGTAACAATGTACATACAGATGCAGAGTTAATTTCGTACTTAAGTTTCATTAGGTTAAGGCCTTGGCAAAAATTAGAAGGACTTTTATATTAAAAGTCATAATGTTTTTCCAATTATTACAAATAGTGTAGATGGATTTTTATTCATCCATAAAATTCTCCACACTGAAATGATTCATTCTTACAAATGGATTAAAAATGTTCAATTAACTTTAAAATATTCCAAGAGAAAAATTAGTTTGTCAGACTAGGGGACTAGAGGGACTGGTTCAAATGGTTAGATATTTTCTCGTGATGGACAGGGAGGGGAACTTGTGGGTTGTGAGGTCAGATTTATCATTTGGGGTATAATAAATGATTTACTTATTCAAACATAACCTGAAAGTCTGTAATTTATGTCAGATATATGATATGCTGATTTTTCTGAATGCAACTGAAATCGCTTTCAGAAAGATTTACAGGGTTAATAACCTCCAGCTATTTTAAGTCACAGTCAATCTTCATGGAAGCAGCACAGAGATTATACAGAGTGTTCGTTCTCCCTGTGGTTACTGCCTTATATTTCAAATATAAGGTGTTTGATGAAAATAGTATTCTCACACTTTGAGAAAGCTCAGAAGGTTGTGACTTTTTACTTCTCTATCTCTTGCCCCCACCGTCTCTGCTCCGCTGCTACATGAGGAAGAAAGACTATTGCCCTGTGTCAGCCAGAACTGAACAAATGGCTTAGGGTTAAACAGATTCGATTGCCAATCATTTGGCTTCAATTAGGTTTCACTTACTGTGACCCCAGTGGAGGGCCCTAAGCAGTCATTTGAGAACGACTACATTTAAACAACCAAACAGACAAGAAACATATATAGATGTCCACAAGAAGACAAACTGTTTCTTTGGAAATGAGTAGTCACACAACCCAAAGTGATGAACAGTTAGGAACAGTTCCTAACCTTGTGAAGCATTGGAAGTCTAGATGAAATCCTAACTTTGGAGCATTCTCTAGGAAATATGATTTGGTGTCAATGGGATCAGCATGTTGTCGATGCTGTTTAAAATAGCTCTGAATAAATCACACTGTTTCTTCTCCATTTAGTTATTAACTAAATCAAACATTTTCATAAATTACTTTCTAACTTATATTTTCAAATTGAAATAGAAATTTCCTAGGCAGTATATAGTGTCATGTCAGAATATATGCTGCAGACTTGTTTTATGTGCTTTATTTAGCAGGGTAAGAAGGAAGAGTACCAATAAATGAGGGATTTTAAGTAGTGAGGGAATGAACAATCCAGTTGCTTGAAACAAAATAATCATTTTGCTTTTCACTTTCTTGTCAAATACTTCAATTTTCCTTTTCCTATGAAACTTTAGTGGTTTTGATCCTCAGAAATCTGGTTCACTCAGAACACTGACCACTATTATAAAGCTTAAATTTAGAAAATCCATGTTCTTTTAGCTGAGCATACCATGAAAATGGTGTGGCACCATGAGATGCAGACTTGGCAGTGACTTCATCATGTAGGCTGCTTTGAGAATTCTTCATCAAGATCTTCTCCAGCATGAGCCGTCTTTTCCAAGTAAACTGGTCCATCACAAAGAGTCACTTAAATTTCAAAGTAGTAGCAGATATATTACTGGAATGCACAAAATCTCCACAGAGGCACAAGTTAAAAACTTGCAATACAGAGTTTTGCTGGTGATCACTTTTCTTGACATGACTGCACAATGGGTATGTGTAAATGCTCTGTATTTTTTGTCGAATTTATGTTTTTATTATGACTTTAATGCTACCTTGCTGAGTGACTCTAGTAGGAACTACAAGGAAAGTAGGGAACCTTATCTCCTAGTCCTGTCTATTAATGAGGAGGAAAACTTTTGCAGTTCTTGAGAGAATTTGCTGACATGGTAAAACTTCACAGCCCTGCCTTGTTCAGCTTTTATTTTTAAGTTTTCTTGGATGCACACATGAGATGAAGTAGACACATGCTATGCTAGAATTCTGAAACCCCAGCTAAACCATAAATACATTTTCATCAATCTTGCTAGCCAAGACTGAGATTATTTCCGCCCTACTTTAGAAAGAAGGTAACTTCTTGTTGTTTCTTGTTGACAATAAACCACAGCCATCTTTTGCTGCCCCTGTATCTCCATTATGTCTCACACAGGCTTAAAAGAGGTCAGGAATTTTCCTTTCTCCAGTACTTTATATGTCAGACAAAGCCTGTGATGTGATATGCTTTTTCTTCTTTTTTTTTTTTTTTCTTTTGTTTGGAAAGACAAAATTATTTTTTGTTCTACAAAGACCACATTCTCAATTCTTGTATTAATCCCATTCTTTCTTCCCAACCCAACTAGCCCTCTGAGGCTCTGTAAATTCACACATCTGGCTGCCAGATTCCCACAGTGACCAGAGCAACTGGTGTTGGCTTAGCTAAAGTGGTTTTTTCGACATGACCTCCTCCAACACTTCATTATGGCAAAACTGTTATTTAGTTTCCTGAGGACTATTGCCATCTGTGTGTTTCATAGAAGTAGAAAGATGGTCTTTCAGGCCTTAGTATAATAGTTAGGCCATTTTTTTTTCAAAATTAATGTCTGTAATTGGAACATTTTAGATCAAATTTGTGAGTACACAAATTCACTCACTGAATTTAGTCACTGCTTCCTGCTAGTATTTTGTACAAAGATAGCAATAGTTTCACCCTTGTGTTCACTGAGTAGATAGCTTCCCTGAAAATACGTGAAATCTGCAGTGGGCTACACTGTCCAGTTCTGAAGACTATTTTACATCAGTAAAAGAATCACTAGAAAGCATGTGCCAAAAAGGAGGTTTTTTAGCACTTAGAAAAAAATTCTTCCTCTCTTTGTTCCTATAAACATCTCATGAATCCAGTTATCTTGCTGGTTGAGTTATTCTCTCCCAATTAGCAGTACTGAGTTTTCTGCTACCTTGTTTTAACTGATGAAGGAGAAGGCTGATGTTTATATTTTCAGCTTCTTCACAACAATACAGAATTATGGCTTGCTTTCCAGGAGAGAAGCTCTGCCAAACATGAGAAAGGGAAAGTGAATGCAGCGTAAGAGTTGCCAACTTCTTTTCAGATTTACTGGCCATGTGGTATGTATTAAGACATCGAAGCAGCTGTGCAAAAAATGGTGGATGTTCTTAACCTGTACTTGATTTTAAATTCCCATATCTGCAAATAAAGTTTGTAGAAAAGTTTTGGGGTTTCCTTTTGGCAGCTAGAGTATATAAGCTGTCCTAAAGTAGTATTGGCTTTTTGTGAACACCTTGGAATGCAAATCTAGCCTGAAAGTTGCCAAAATACATCTATTTTTTTTCTGGTTTAATCTCCCATAAAATTAAATGTTTGAATATTGTTCCCAAATTTTTTCTCTGTCTAGGCAGTGAGGGAGCTTATTTTGACATGCTGCATTTACTTATCATGAAAAAGACTGAACAACAGTTGACTCCTTTACACACTGACTTCATGGATCTAACTCTTTAGCATAGTGCAGCACTGACAGCATTTGTCATAGTCCTGCTCAAGGTGATGAAACATTTTAGGTATAAGCATGATCTGTTGGAGCCACAGAAACTTTGCTGCACTTACTGCTAGGGCAAGGAAAAATGATTAAGGTGGGAAAAAAGTTGTCATAGTCACCTGTGGCTAGATCAATTCTTTGTCCTAGGGCAAATACCCATTGTGCACACAAGTTCAATTTTACCTTTAACTAGCACCTAGTTTGATTTAATTATATGACAAGCCTTTTGTGGTCCTGTATGTGCTTCTGAAGTGCTGTACACACTAATTTTCCTCATGGAGAATATGGCTCTTTAGCCCTGTTACAGCACACTGCACAGCTTCAGAGCATGTCTCTTGGTTAGCAATGTTTGCTGAACTTTCTCTTCTTTACATTGTAAAACATTCCATGCATCCAAAGTGTCATTTTGCTGGGAGTTTTTGTTGTATGTTCTCTTTCTTTTTGAACCCCTTTCATCTGTATCATTTGATCTAAATTTTCATTTCTTGTAGCAGTTTCTGCTTAAGCTCTGGAGACCAAGATCTGCTTTCCAGTTGCTTCAGATGAACTTTACAGTATGGTACTCGTTGTTGCTCTTTGTGTATTTGCTATTTTCAAAGCAGAAAGCAAAAAACAACTGACTCAGCCACTAAAGTCTCACTCATTTGTATGCAAAGAAGAGGTTGTGCAGGCCGAAGAGTAGAAAAATATTGACTGCTGTAAGCCCTAGGTGCAAGCTTTGTTAGTAAAATTTAAGAGTTTGTATAACCATCATAACGTGCTGCATAATAATGTGCAGGGTATTGAAACGCTTTGATTTTGTTGTTGGGAGGGGTGGAGTTTACTGCATGTTTTCTTGCCCTTCTACTCCTATTGGCACCTGCCTATTCTAGCTGAGGAAATACACACTTCTGTGTGTGTGTGTGACTTTTTGCCAGTCCTGATTATAGTGAGAAAAAAGAAAGAAAAGTCATCACTGGAGAGGAGGCTGCTGCTTGTCAAAAAAATCACCAGGCTCTGTTATATTACTAGTTCTGAGTAGTAGGGGATGCACAATAAGGAGGAAAACATAACTCACCCTTGATGTAATGGGAGAGTGAGCAGCAGAGCTGCCTTTCTCCACTGCAGAGTCTTCTAGGGTATTTACAATATTTTCTGCTCTTCCTGATGATAAATCTTTCTAGCCGCTCATGTTGTCGCCTTATGGCCTCTGCTAACTTTTCTCTCTTTATGGCCTTTTGGGCATATATTCTCACCTTCTCAAATGACTTGAAGCTGAAGAAGAAACAATACCAAAATATATAACAGATGCACAAGTGTACCTTGGAGATGTATGTCTTATGGACACAGAACTGTCATCACACTTCCATAAGCACATTTTTACTGTCTCATTCATCATGCATGTGTGGCTTGCTGGCAGCACACTTGCTCCCAGTGGGGTAAACTTCTATTCTGAATCCAAACTACCTGGATACAGCTTTTTACTCAGTATGTTAGACATTTTTTCTTCCAGTCTGAGGCTTCAGGTCTCCATCTCTTTTAAGCTGTGTAAAAGGCACTTTTATTTCCTACTTAGTGTGCTGCTGAAACGTCAGTGTTATAATCATAGTTTTCACTGCCTGTAGCCAAAGGGCATTTTGACAATGTCTAGAAACAACTGGAAATTTCTGGGTTTGTAAGGTGTCTGCAAAAGTTAAAGGAGCAATTTTTGATTATTTTTATTTTAATTTCCAATAGCTATGGACCATGGAGTTAGACATAATTAAGTGGCCCTGGTTTTCTGTGAAGGTTCTACTAAAGGAAATCTGCACTAGTTCAAGATAACTGAGCGGATAGGCTGAGTAATTGAAGAGGGGATGGAAGCATCCCAATCTGGACTGGCATACACCAGCATTACTGCAAGAGAAAGTCTCCATGTCTCTGCCCTGATAGTGATTAAACATTGCTTCTCTCAACCCATTTTCAGAGGTGTTCGGAAAGCTAACCTTCTTCTGGAATAGGAGACTCCTAGAAACAAATCTGAAGTGTCATAACTCAGGTGGAGGTTTTGATGTGTAAAACATATCTTGACTTTTTATTTCCTGGAATAGTTTTTCCAATCCTCTTTTTTTTTGCTGCTTCCAGGGGAAGAGGAAGAGGGGAGCGAGAAAATAAGAATATGATCTCCTTGCTTGGCTCTATGGTTAACCTACTATGAAAGCATGATTAAAGTACAAATGTCTTCATGTACTGAAGGACTTTCACGACCACAGAGGCATATTAGTTCTTTCAAGTAACACAAGAACTTTATGTAAACACTCCTCTATAAAACATTCTGGAAAGGTATTTCCTCTGAGTTGCTTCTATTACAAGAATTTTCAGGAGTGTTCTTAGGGTTTTGATGTTAGCAATTCTATGAATATCAGTAAAGGTAGATTTCCACTTGGGAAAATATGACCACAAGATCTCCTAGGGTGTTTTGTTTCTTCTGAAGGTTTGGTGTCTGTTTGGATTTAAGTGGGGAGAAGAAAGCAGGTTTTGGGCTGCCCTGAATCAACCACAGAGAGCATTTATTTCTAGGTGCTTGTGAATAAGTTAATGGAGCTAAGGGTTATGCATACCCAGCAGATAAGATTCTGGAAGAGATTCTGCTTTTTTTTCACTGTTATAGTAGGAGACATTTTCCCAGATTTCTAACTGTATCAATAGTAAAGTTTTTATCAGAGTGTTGGTGTATAAGTTTATGATAGGATCCTTGTTAGGAACAGCTTTGAGGTGTTTCACATGATGAGGTGAAATGCACATGCTGTGATGCTTTCGTTACTGCTTGCCCTGAAACAGTTTCTGGAGATGAATTAGTGGGGAACACTTTGTTTAGAGACCTTCAGACTCGTAAGAATAGTCCTCTCCTGTTCTTGTCAACACCTGCTAGCAAAACTGGCTTTTCCTGGCTTAAAGCTTAAATCTCTGCCAAGGAAACAAAGCCCTGAAGTAGGGATGGGTAAATTCTGCAGTGCTTCACAAATGTCCACATAGCATGAAAAAGGGAACACAATTTGAAACAGGATCAAAACAATATTTTAGCTAAAAGTAGAGACTTTTCCAAAAACGTATCCTAAAAACAAAGGAGATATGTCTGAGATGCAAACACAATTACCAGCAAAGAAAATACTTCCCAAACATGCAAATAAAGGGAAAGGTGGGAAAACTTAAAATTTCACATCTTTGTTTGGAAGCAGGAGGCATAACTGATATCAAAGGCTTTTAGGTATCTTTTAACTGATATTTTAGAAAAAAACCTCTAAACTTAATGAAACTTTAAGAATGCTCACATTTAAATGAGCTATTTTATTAGACAAAATAATTAAACAACTAAAGCATATATTAAAAAATTGGAATCTCATTTTTATTGCAATCACAGTTACATGAGTCTTACCTAAGCAAAATGACCAGATGCTACTATGAACAGAAATGTAATTAAAATTACCAGTTTTTGTCTCTCTGTGTTATGGTCAAAGCAATATATTGCACATCCTTTTTGTATTGTGTTATACCTCTGCAACATGAATGCTGGTGCTTAGTGAAACAGCTTATCAATCACAGCAGAAATACCAGACTTTTAAATAGAAAATTAATTTAAGTACAGACCAGGATGTTATCTCCAACACCATAGTCCCTACGAAGGGGAGATCAAGCTATAATAGAAACTGTCAACCCCACATGAACCACTTAATCATGTTTATATATAACTTGCATATTAAAAAGCAATATCCAATGTCAATGGCTCAGATATAAAAATATCTTAATAGTCAGTAACTGACTAATGAATACTAAAGTAATAACAGTTTAATTTGAAGAATTCTGACAGCTGGTTGCCTTGATGAGAGCTGTTACCAGGGAGCCCTAGTCCCATGCTGAGAACATCCACAGCATGCTGATTTATAGCAGCAGTGCAGAACTGTTTAATGTCAGCACCTCTCAGCTAAAGTAATAATAAACAGGAACGTTATGGTTTATTTTTCTGTATGAATTGTTCAGACTCTGTATGGTAAGCACCCACTCAATAGGGGATAATAGCTGCCATTCCCCAGGGAGTTGTAACTGAGGTTTAAACATTTTTATTGGCAAGGTTAGTATATCAATGAATCCAGCAGAACTTGTTTTTTCTATTCTCTGTTTTATTTTCCTTTCTTTTTTTTGCTTGATTTCTTATCCCATTATGAAAAGCAAATATCATTGTTGTAATTATGAAGGTTTCTTTTAGGTTCCAACTGCACTTCTTTTTGTAGAAGTTAAACTGCTTTCCCTTTTTATGTTTAGTGTTGGGTGTGAATTTACTACAGATATCACTGCATAGCTTTTTTCTTTTCCTTCCTCCTCACTCTTCTTGAATGCTAAAATTTGTAAACGTGAAATCATTTTGCAAACTTCAAAGAAAGCAAGCTGCTGTTTAATTAAACATTTCATGTGGAGAAATGTTACATATTGAAAGGTTTAAAGCAAATTTTTTTTATTTTTTACAAGGTTGTCACTTCCTGTATACCTGCAATTTTGAACAAAAGCAACTCCTTAGAGGCAGAACCTTAGAATATATCTTAGTTTATCCTCCCATCCTGACCAGGCTTCCAAAGACTGGAGAATATTCACTATGAGCTAGGCAAGGGGAGAAGCCTTTTTTCAAATATTTTCTCAGGGAACTTCAATACTACTCACTCTTACCTCTAAAGGAGGAATTGGTTCTTGTTTTAAAATAAATCAAATAGAAAAATCAGTGATTGCACAGCTCTTTTGATTTACTACTAGCTGATGTTTTCTGCCAAGACACTTATTTTGCCTACCTGACAATTGCTTACAGTTGTTGTTGATGGATATTTGAGCATTCCTGTTTTGTAATCATGGCACACAAAATATGCAGTAAGCATATCAAGGTGCCTCTAGAGTCACATCTATCCTCACACTAAGATGCCTTGGCAGAGGTAAGCATGAAGTAAGCAAACATATATACCCCCCACATGCATCTCCTTATGCCTCCCTCCAGGAGGCTGTACCCTGGGTACCCCAGCAGGAAAAAGCTGCCCTAGAAGTGAGTAATGGGGAAGGTGGTAGAGAGGGATCCAAAAAGGCATATGAATGTCTGGATAGGAATAAAACCTCCATGCTTTTTATAGTTTATTGTTGGTGTATAACTATATATATATGGTTATTGTATGGTATATAAACAAAAAAGCACTTTTTCTCCTTTTTAAATGTGGATGCAACACCAGTGCAGGTGTGACCTGAGTAAGAACTGTATTGGGAAGAATCAGTAAGGATGTGCCTTAAATTAGGGACATGCTTAAATAATTTCTCAAAACATTTCTTTAGGGAGGGGGTTCTCTTTGAAATATTTTTGGAAAGGCAGGACAATATTGCATATAGTGCCATCAGAATCTCTTTGTGCTATTTTGGAAATGACATTGGCTAATTATGCTTCAAGGAGGCAGGATGGAAACTAATGAAGAGCATCCTTATTTGGAGATTTGATCTTTCCTTGAAACAGTTTTTTAATCTGAAAATTTGAAACAACAATTTTCTTGATTTTATTTCTCTACTTTGAGTGCTGAAGTACTGGAAGATGTTTTGTTGAGCATCTGAAGTGGTGCTGCTGTTCATTTACCTGTTAACTGTCCTATCTCTGCCTCTGGGGGAATGACCTGGAGGGTCCACCCTGTGGCAACAAAACTGAGAAATATTGTGTTCCTTTCCGAGGCAATCTGCTGGTAAAACTGTCCAAGGGACCCTTCAGCAGATGGCCTGTGAATTCAAACTTTTCTTCAATTTTTTGTGGGTACAGGTAGGGAATCTGATGGCATTATCAATTTGAATTTACAGCTGAAGAGTTCTGAGAGTTTCTGTTCATCAGAAGTTTTTTTAAAATATATGTTTTGGATCCAAATCAGACCAAAATTACACAAGAGGAAAAAAATAATTTCTAACAATCAAAAATATTCTTTTTGCAAGGGATTGTCTTGGCTGAATTTCCAGAAGAATATTTTCATACTCTGCATATTATTTAGTGTACATAAAAGCTGGCTAATGAAAATTGATACCATGGATCAGTGTGTTGTCTTTTTCACTTTTGGTATCAATTGCAGCTCATAATTTGCATTTAATATATTATTTTATTTTGGAGTTTTAGTAGATTTTTTTTTTGTCTGTTCTCTTCTGTTTTCTTTAGAGTTTATTTTTGCTCTTTGGAACATTTAAGTTCAAACAATTAAAAGTAAAAACTTTAAATATTTCTGAACATAAAACTTCGATATCACTGTTCCAGGTATGAATCACTGCTGATATTATGCTATTAGCCAGCTTTTAAATGGATATTATGCTTATCTCATGTACATCTCCCACCTGTTTATATAACTTGATTAGACATTTATTAACTTTTTATCTGAATCATATCTATATAACCTTTATAGAAATTGCAACAGTTTGAATGTTAATCCTTGACTTGCAGACTGCTAAAAAAAGCCTCATTTTAAGGCGATAGGATTATAATATCAGAGAATTAAGCAAATAACTGAATCATGCAACTACCTTTGGCACACATTACACTGCAACCCTGTTGGCTGGAGCTGGTATTTGTGTGTATATATATATATATATGTATATATAGCTGAAGGCAGAAACTCCATGAATGCAATGTGGCCTTTTATCTCTAGCTGGTATTGCAGGAAAGAAGAACATGAAAAAATAACATAGCTATAATTAATCTGATGGATGTGCTGAAAATATGAGAAGCAATCCAAGTCAAATTGAAGTATTTTTCTTCAGTAGTGGCACAATATGAAGCTAATGAATGATTTGAGCTATTTCTGAAATCACTGTCTCTGCAACCAACGAAAGTGCTTTAAAAAGTCCTGATATCAAGCTAACAGTGGAAAAAAAAGAGGAAACTTAATCTATTCTTGTTGATTACATTTTTGGCACCATCTTTATGCTATTTTTTTTGTCTTGGAGCTTCTAAGGTCGACCACAGAAGTAGCATAGAGACATTGACTCCTGCAGGTGTTTACACTTTTCTCTGAATCATCTCAAATAGGCCAAAGTTTTCATTGGGCAGCAGCTTCCACACAACAGGAAAAAATAACCCAAAACCAACCAACCAATCAATCAGTCTTCCTTCTATGCTCAGATTTAGAAAAATGGATAAATTCAAAGCTGCCTGAAATATATAGGGACTACTAGAAATTCATGAATTACCTCTGGGTGGTTTGTGGGTCATGTGCTCCCTTTCCTAGGAGAACTGCAAGCTACTGCAAGGCTTAGGATGGTGTCTTTCCCCTTTTTGGTTCTGCTTTAGTTTGCTGGTTTGGATGTTATGCCAGTTCTGGAAGAGAATTACTGGGCTGCTGGAAACTGTCTTGTGGTATTGTACTTTAAAGGTTTGTTTCCCCTACCTTGTATACTGGTGGCTTTGAGCTGGCAAGGAAGGAATAATTCAATTCAGTAATCCGGGTAATGGCTATCCACCTTCTGCTGATGAGTTCCTAAGTGTACACAAGGGCATTTATTTTTCACCATCCTATGGGCTTCTTGTTTTTGCACTAGGGTCTTCAAAAGGCTTGTTGCTACTTAGTTTTCAACGTGTCTCTAGTTAATACCTCTTTCCAATGATTTTTCACTTTTTTTTTTTTTTTTTTGTCTCTAGGAAAATAAAATTATTTGGAGCTGTCTAGTTCTACTGTGAATTTCAGGCTCATTTTATAATAAAACACAGTCAAGTAAAAATTATCATTCTTATGAAAACAGGTGGTAATCTGTCTATTTAGGAGATATCTTCAAAGAATTAACAAATACAGCTCTGCAAAGATATTTATCTCTTCTAAAGAAGTGACGTAAAGGAGGCTGTTTGTATGTATCGTTGCATAAATTCATATGTTTATTAAATAAATAACATTTTAAAAAATCTCAATTGCATTGATTTTGTTCTTATTTCTTGCTGGCAAGAGACACTTGTGGTGGAGGGAGGGAGGGAAGAGAGGTAGGAAGACAAAAGCAGTTTGCTGTGGTAAATTGAATGCAATGGCAGTACAAAAATGGAGACATTTTTTTCCACCCTGTTCTTCAAAGTATTGTTTTGGTTAAAATGTCAAAAATGCCCAAGGGCTTACCCTGTGCTGAATGGACTCTGCCATCTGTTTGTGTAATGAGTGACTTGGTATGCATAAACTGTTGCCTAGGTGGTAGGATTCTCAGTCTGTCAGCTCTCCTGTCAACTGCTGTCCTTGTTGCAACTGTGACCCCTGAAGGAATTAGTTGCATGATTGACTGACTGATGATGATTGACACATCCACACACAATTAACTCTTTAGCTGCAGCCGCCACTGAAGGCGATCTCTGTGCTGCTAATCTGCAGTGCAGGTACTCTGCTATTTCCGTGCCAGGGAGCTTGCGTGAAGTAAATATGATTAGGCTGGTAAGTGGAAGATGGACAGAGCTGTGAGACAGAGGGCTTGTTCTTAAGTTTAGATGCTTTCTGTCACTTTCAACAACACTGTTCCTTGGTGTAATTTCAAGTTAAGAAAAAATTTGTCCCCCTTAAGGTTACCTTGAGATAACTGAACATCTACGGCTCAGGTTCTAGCTCTCAAAACTTGCCTTATCTGTGCACTTGTTTGAAGGAAAGAGTTTGGTATCTGGCGTGAAAGTGCTGAAGTCCAATGCCAGTGTGCAGAATTCATGCGAGAGATGGCTTTTACCTCTCCTCCAGAGTTGCTCAGTGCAGTGGGTGGAGTCATCTCCATTACCTCAACTGGTTTCTTAATGTAATTCTTACCAGGGGAATAGTAGTACTCTAATGTCCACATTTATCGAAAATGACCATGTTCAGTCTTTGTGAAGAATGCAAGACTTGAAAAAAAAAGCATTTTGGGACAGATTTTGAAATTTTATCGTACTAAAATGTATTGAAAATTTTCCTTTCCTATGTAGGCAGAGAGAAAATCTAAATTATCTAAATTTTTTTCTAACAAAACTTCAACTACACCTCTAATAAGTACTAAATAAAAACCAAGCCTGTCATTGTTATAAATACTTAATGATAGCTTCTTGCCTAAGTGGCTAAATTATGATTCTTGTTCAGAATTCATCTCTAAGAGATTAGATGTTAAGAGCCCTAATCTAGGGACCCATTTTTCACAGTGAATTTTCCCACTCAATTTATGCATGACCTAACTTGTTTAACTTGTACTTTCATTTATGTCGTATTTGAAAGGCAGAGCATCACATGACTTTTATGAGTGACTTTTATGTCTGGACATCTGTGTTTGATCTGGTGAAGCCAATGACTTTATTTCTGTTGTCTTGAGAGCAAAAAAGGATACATAGAGTTGTACTCCATTTCTGGCATGCTATTGTAGGCATGTAGTCAAATGATTTCTTTTTAAGAGAGGCCTTATGGTAAATTTAGGTTCTGATCAACAAAGGGTTTTTGATGTACAAAGGTTCCACTGGATGATGTAAGCTGAGACCGGTAGCTTAAATCCAAACAGAATTGAAAACTTTCATAAATGCTCCATTCTCAGCACAAATGGCCCGAAATAGATTAGCAGCTCTCTAGGTTTGAAAGACAGGTGTCTACTAAGGAAGGCAGGAGCCTCCCTTTGGAATGGAAGATGCAACCCCCCTTCCCTCCAAATTATTATAATTTTCAAATCAAGGGGCTTTCAGGCAAAGATATTGGAAATAAGAATAACAGTTCTTTACTAATATATAACGAGGCAGGAAAAATACTGGTTCAAGCTGACAGAGTCAGATACAACCTGACACCCTGTCAGTCAGGGTAGCAGCAGCAGCAGTCCGATAAGATGATGGCTGCAGTCCTCCTGAAGTGATGGATGTGGTTCTGTTGAAGCAGTGATCCTGTAGAAAGGTCTGGAAGGTAGACCTCAGAAGGTCCAGTGGTAGCTATGTAGCTTTTGTCCTCTGGGAATCCAGTGGGAAAGGCTGCTTATGGTTTTCAAAATCTCAGTTTATATCCAGGATGGAATGCCTGATTTCTCCCTCTGGGTGGAGCATCTCACAATGGGATGGTGAGTCATGGGCAAGGCACTGATGGTACCTAACTAACAGGAGATGGTACCGAGGGCAGAGAGCACTGCCCCAGCTGGCTTCAACAGCTCATTAAGGTGGTCACAAAACACACACCCTTGGCCACACCTTACATTGTAACCTACGACAGCAGCTTTTTGAAAAATGTAGCAAAAAGAAATAGGTATTGCCGTGCTGGGTACAGTGGGAATTTATTCTGAGTTTAAGCGTCGGTTCAGACTACCTTGTATTGGGACCCTAGGTGGGGAACTGTTTTTCAGAAATATGGACTACTTAGCAGGTCCTAATTGATTGTGGGGGCTTTAGAAGGAAAACATGCAATGATTTCATAACCAAACAATGTAATAAATGCTGTTTCATTATTTAACCACAAAGCATCTACTAAAGGATTTGTGTTGGCACTGCCATTAACATATTTTAAGTGTACAGTTTGGAAGGAATATGAAATTAACCATGTGTGTTTACAGTAATATTTGCAAATTAAATGCTTTTACTAGTACTGCCTTACCACGTGGAATGGGGGAAAATGCAGTTTTTTGTGTTCTGATTGCAAAATGACATGTTTAATTTTCTACTTTTTTTTTTTTTTTTTTTAAACAATATTATCATAGAGTCATAGAACCATAGATTGGTTTGCTTTGGAAAGGGACCTTGAAGATCATCTAGATCATCATCTACCATGAGCAGGGTCACTTCCCACTAGAGCAGGTTGCTTAGAGCCCCATCCTGCCTGTCCCTGAACGCTACCAGGGAGGGGCACCCACAACTTCTCTGGGCAACCTGTGCTAGTGCCTCACTACCCACAGTAAAGAAGTTTTTTCTAATATCTAATCTAAAACTACTCTCTTTCAATTTGAACTTGTTCTCCCTTATCCTTTCATTACATTCTCTTGTCAGTACTCTTCCCCACCATCCCTGTAAGTTCCCTTCAGGTATTGAAAGGCCACAGTCGGGTCATCCTGAAGCCTTCTCTCCTCCAAGCTGACAAACTTAATTCTCCCAGGCTTTCCTCAGAGGAGAGGTACTCCAACCCTCTTATCACCTTGGTGGTCCTTTTCTGGGCTCGCTCCACCAGATCCATGTCCTTCCTGTGCTGGCACCCCAGAGCTGGACAGTGCAGCGGGGTCTCACCAGAGCAGAGCAGAGCAGAGCAGAGCAGAGCAGAGCAGAGCAGAGCAGAGCAGAGGGGCAGAATCCCCTCCCTCCCCTGCTGCCCACACTGCTTTGGATGCAGCCCAGGACACGTTTGGCTTCCTGGGCTGGGAGTGCCCATGGCTGGGTCATGGCCAGCCTCTCACCCACCAGCACCCCCAAGTCCTTCTTAGCAGGGCTGCTCTCAATCCCTTCATCCCACAGCCTGGATTGATACCAAGGGTTGTCTGAATCCAGGTGAAGCACCTTGCACTTGGCCTTGTTAAACCGCATGAGATTCCCATGGGCCCACTGGTCGAGCTTGTCCAGGTTCCTCTGCATGGCAACCCATCCTTCAGGAGTGACAACAGCACCACTCAGCTTGGTGTCATCTGCAAATTTGCTGAGGGTACACTCGATCCCCTTGTCTGTGACAGAACTTTGCAATGTACTTTTGGAAATAGATGACGCCATAAAGTGCTGTCTCTGTCTTCCTAATCCTCTTTAATTCACACAGTGCTCCGTTTTTCGCGTATTATGCTCGTGTTCGAAAAGTCTTCCTCACCTTCCCCTCTGTCTATTAGAATCATTAGCACAGAAGTGTGTTTTAAGCATCTCATTTGGTGTAGGGCCTTGAAGGTTTTCTCAGATGTTGAGGCTGGTGATTGTTTTGGTATTTGTTTTTAGCCATAACACTTGAATTGCTGGAACTCAGAGGGGAAGAAAAGCTTTTCCTTCTACAATGACATCTGTCTCTAATGGCTGTTACTTGGTTTAACTTCTTGCTTTATGTTTGCAAGATCAAATGGTGTGGTATTTTTATTTTTTACAGCAGCATACCTCTGTTTAAACAAGGCTAAACATCAGCTCTTTGAAGTGAGAATAGTCTTTTTGTCTGTTTGCACATCACTAACTCAACTGGGTGTCACTGAAAATGGCTACATGAAACTGTATTGTAATAAATGTTACTTTCAACCTTGTATAGTTAAAATAGATTATGCAAACAGGCAGCTGTTAAAATAGTATACATAACATTTTAAATTTTAATTCAACTTTTGCTTTTTCTGGGACTTTTTCAGGCATTAAGAGATTATATTTTTTTCTCCATTTTATGGTATTATGTTGCTAATAGGATAATTTTTTTTTAAAAAAGGGGGTAATTTCAGCCCTGTGGCAACTCTATCTTTGTTTAAAACTAAGCAGCTTTTGTATAAATGATGGAATTATTACCTTGATATTTCTTACAGCTTTTCCTTTGAGTAAGCACTTGTAGATCATGAATTCATGTAATGGCTGTGGAAGAAATAAGATATAATAAGATAAGAAGAAATAAGAAATAATTCTTCTGATTAAATATTTCAAACATAGGAAGAAGAGAGATGTCTTCCTCTGGAAATGTTTTGTTCTTGGCTGCTTCTGGGAGGTGTCTAACTTAATCCCCTTTAGTGATTCGTGTCTGGGATAACCCACATTCCTCCAGCCACACAGATTTGTGAGAGCTGGGTATTGATGTCTTAAAAATTGCTTCTACCTAACTAGGTTTCATCCTGAACTTTGTGGTTGTGGGAACCAAATGTCTAATGATCAGGAGATACAGCTCTGTTTATCTTGTCTAGATATTTTAATTATTTTTAGTGAAACTAGTGTTGGCGTTATTATTTACAGAACACAGTTGGGACCAAAGTTAAAGGACAAAACAGAATAGTATCTAAGTCAGAAAGTGACACCTGAAAGGAAAGAAATATGAGTATTTGAATAGAGGATGGAAAAATGAATGGTAGAATACGTTCAATGAAGGAACAGAGAAAAAGACAACAAAAGACAGCAAGAGAGAAAGTACCAGAGGGAATGAGAAGACAAAGTGAGACACTTAAATGTTTTCTTTTAAGAGGGGGACAAGAGCAAGAGAAGTTAGTTGATGTAGAAACATATTTTCTGTTAATGAGTTGTTCATTGTGGGTATGGCAATATTACAAAGCCAAAACAAAACATGCAGAGTCAAACAAAGATATTTGAATAACATGGAAGAACTAGGTAAAAAAAATCATAGTTCCTATATGCTTGTCTAGAAGGTATTAGTTCTTTTTCCAGAAAAAAAAAAATATATGTGTGAAGCCAGATAGGTATTGCACGCTGGAGAAAACTAACAACAAAAACTGAAAGAGGTGACATTTTCTTCTGGAAAAGAGAGTATATTTTCTATAGAAAATACTCTTGTCTTTGGTTTAATTTTCACCAATCCTGCAAGGAAGGATTAATTAACAAAATTGTTAATTGCATCTTGAAATTCAATTTTAAAGATATTGCTGATAGTGACAGTGGAAATATTTGTTTGATTGCACATTAGTTTGCCTATCCTAATTTGAACTTAACTTTTCATCTTTCTAGAGGCAATGACAAAATACATTTTTCTTAATCTCAAAGAGACTAATAACCTTCCCATAGTTAGCTCTTTCAAACATACTAATTGTTCTTTGTATTAATCACTCTTTCCAGTCTCTTACTACACTGAAGGATAGATTGACTTCCTTTCAGATCTAAGGACTTTGTTTGTTCAAAAACCTTCCCTCTGCCTCATCAGTTCATTTATTAAAGCATTATTTTGCTGCTAAATGCTTGGCCTGAATCCAGCTTGGAATCAGAAGCACAGGAGATCTGTTGGTTGCTTTTGACAAATTTCTTCTCCTGAAGAAGTGAAGCAGGCCAAGATACTTGCTTTGCTAATCTACAGCACTTTGTGTATTTTTTGGAAACACTTCTACCTTTTTGTTAGTGACTTGTAGAAGCAGTCTGAATGTGACCTATCCTGCTTCAAAAGTTGAATTAGAATCTCTACATAGATTTTGTGGTCTACTTGTCATTGGTTTAAAATTATGTTAATGTTATTAAGTCAAAATGTTATTAGGATAAAATGTTTAAGTGATTTAAAATGTTAAGTTAAACCATACACACTCTAGAGAGAGTAGCAACTCCTAGAAAGCAGTAATAAGGAGAAGGTAAATAAAAAATTAATAGTTGTGCAGGAAAGAATGACATAGGATAAAATTTCTGGCACAAAATAAGATGAGGTGATCTAAGAGAGAGCCCACATGAAGATTAATGAATACAGAAGACCTATCTTAGGGCATTGTTTTAGCAGTGTCTACGCATAGATATAAATGCATAATACTTAACAGTGTGAATCTTTATCCATCTTACCTCTTAGAATATTACTTTGAAAATTTATTGATAGTGTGTTTATTTACAATGATATTTTATGGACCTAAACACAAACCGACAGTAATGAGCAATTCGTGTCACTAAATCTATTTTTATGTGAATTACCATATTCAGAAAGCTGTAAGGGTAGTTAATGAACCTTGCTGATGTTCTTGTTAGAAATGCCTGACTTAGACCCTGATCTCCTCTTTAAACCCTGGTAATGATCATGCCTTCGTAGTTTAAAATGTTTATTGTTTCCCTTCATGATACCATAATTATAATGTCTTTTTAAAAAAAAAAACATTTAGTAAAAGTGGCTTGCAGAAATAAAGAAATATTAAGCTTATGTTTGATTTTCTGTCTCTAAATCTAACCCTCTTTGTGGATCTAATAAGAGCAAAATCCTTATGTATTTATAAGGGTTTAATAAAGCATGGGTTGATCTGGAAGCTGCAACTGCCCACATGTGTTACCCCTTAGCAGTGCACACCCTGCCTTCTTTTGCAACTGCAAACTAAAATGTATATGAACAGGTCTCTGAGCTAATTTTTTGTGACTACAGTTTCAACATTAGTTTTTTTTACAACTAAAACCAATTATAATGCATAAAGAAATTGAGTTGATAAGAAACTAATCACAATTAAAATTAAAATTAAAATTAATTTTAAAATACACAAATTTGTGGTTCAGACTAGGCTTTGGAAGAAGAGGGGAAAGTGTGGAAATAGCTTGTTAAGAAGTTTTTAATTGCTTTTGTTTTTAGAAAGCCTAGAAGTTCTTGAACACGGGTGACTTGGGCCATCTCTGTTATACTTATGGATGGAGCTGTTATCAGCTCAGCTGCTGGGGCACAGTTAGAACCTCACAATCCACATTCTTTTTCTACACTCTAGTTTGCATCTCCATTTTAAGAAATTTTAGGAAGAGGGTGGGAGACTGTACTAATCCGACAGGATGGAGTTTCCTCTACCATTAGCCAGGTGGGCAGCAGGGAAGAAAATGAGGATGTTCACAAATTTTGCATTATTCCCTCTCTAAAGCCTAGAGGAAATCTCTGATGTTGCAAAGCAATCAAAATAAAATGAAAACTTCTTTGCGAGGCTTCAAAAGAAGTCACTGTGGATTGAGTAATTATTTAACACAATAAGACATTATTTTCTGTCCTGTGTTATCCTGTCTGTAAACCTGTCCCCTTGGGCAGGGCTTTAATGGAGAATAAACAAGACCAGTAGTTGTGTTGTTCAAAGATATAAAGTCTTTTGCAAAAGGATCACTGAGAGAAAATCTGTGTCTTGAGAAATCTGTGGGTAAAGTAACTAAAATACTTGCTTTAGGGACAGAAGGGAGAAGATATTGAGACATGGGTGGCTATGTAGTAATTCAAATTAATGTGTTCTGGTGTTTGTTTGGGTTTGGTTTTTTTTTTTTAAGGATACATTTTATTCCTGCATGTAGCTGTGGCTAATATTGTTGCTTATTTGCATTCAAAACCAACCTAAAACAGCTAAACTCATCTGCCAGAAAATCCTTTTTCTTTCCTTGTCTCACCATCCAAACACTGAGGCTTATGTTTGAATTCAGCAGCCTCTTTGATGTCTGATCATTTAGCTGGTTATTTCAGAACTCAGGTTAATTGAGGACACGGTCTACAGTTGACTCAAGAGTTGCTTTAATAAGATTATGTTTATTGAATTGATTAAAGAACTGTTTGTCCCCATAATCGACTATGAGAATGTTATTTGTGGTATTAGAAATGGATTAAGATACACTCAGCCAAATTAAACATTTTGTATAACAAGTTTTATTTGTGGAGAGCAGTACTGCTGGATTTTGCACGTCTTTTTTTCACTTGCACTAGTGAATGTCAGGGGGCAGCTTTTTCTGGATCTCATTTGCTTGCAGGGATCCATTGACCTGTGCTAATCTTTTCACCTGGCAAATGCTTGGTATGTAGCAGCATGGCAGTGAACCAGAGGTGGAAATTGGGCAGGAATTCCTGGCTGTCCACAGGACAGGTTCAGCAAGTTGTCCTTTTTCAGGAGCTTTCCCTAGTTTTCTGCTTTCACAGCTTCCTTATATCTCAGGAAAGAGGCAAAGAGTTATTTCAGACTGAAAGAATAGCTGCAATTTTACCTCTTTTGAAAGCACAATAATACAAACAAAATTACAGAAGACCTCAAGAGAAATATTTGATGGGTTTTATTTTTGAATAAACGGATTCATTATTGGCATTAAGAAAACTCACAGCATAGAAAGAGGAGGACAGGATATTTTTGAGAGCTTCAGGAAGTATGGTCGGTGAAATTTCACTTAGAAACAAAGCTCTGCCACAATGGAGGAGAACTCAGACTATAGATAGCCTTCCCCACATAATTGTGAAGTTATCCCTTCTTTTTTCTCTAATAACTCACAATGGGATTAATGCTGCCTCTTGCAGAAAAGTCTGCTTATCTTTCTTTTCCCATAAAATTTCTCTGTCCAAAATGATCTTCCAAGCACCTAGACAATGGTACTTGCCTATATTAGTTTTCTGCAGAGGTATGACTGCAGTCAAGCATCAGATCAGAGAAGGAAATTGTTCCAGGATAGTTACTATTTTCACATTGGTCACAATTTGTAAGACCATTTATGGGAGCCAAATTATTAAGCTCAGTTATTAAAACTAGAATTTACCATTTTGTTTAAATCTACACACCTTACTTATCATGGCCAAGGTTTTGGTTTTGATACCAGAAATTTTGTTTCAGTTAAATTAAAGTTTTTAATCAATTAGTTGTAACAAGTTTTGTGAAGCACTTTAGAATTGTCATTTATCATTAATGTGCTTCAAAAATATGATGAAATACAAGTGGCCAAGACTAAAAAATCTCTAACTGGGATATTTATTTAAAAAAAAAATTGTAAAGCTAATCAGAATTAAAGAAAAAAAAAGCAGACGGCAGACTCTGAAATTGTAATCAAGGGCTTTTGTGTACTGAAGAGCTATTGTGAGGTTTTTTATTCAAGCGCAGAATTAGGAGAATTTAACTTTCTACATTTTGAATATTTGGTTGATTAAAAAGAGAGTTTTCATGTTTATCATCTATATAAGAATGACCATGAAATTTTGTTGCTGAGAAATGGTGAAAACTAAGTGACTGATGTCTATCAAGATCACAAAGATCTTCTTGTAACAAGAGAGGATTTAATGACCCTAATGCTACGTTCTCAAGCCTTCTGCATGTAGAATTAGAAACATAGGGTGTGAGTGGAAAGCTCTTGTGCCAGAGTTTTGACGGCAGTCACTAATCAGAAATTGCCTCCATTAACTTTTATAACACTTGTGAAGCTGGAAAATACTAGTATTTCCAGTTAGGTATCACAAAGATTTATGAATAATATGATTCTACCAAACTGTAGTCTACTCCTCATCTTTAGACAAGTTGAGGCCACAGGCAGATGCAGAGCCTGAGGGCTTCCTCCCAGTCTGTTCCAAACAGTATCTGTGCAGAGCATTCCTCAGCCTGCCATGTGTATGCTCACACTGCCTAAAAGACATATTTCTTAAGACAAACTTTGGTATCAAAAAAATCAGAGCATCACAAATTAGAAAATGCTGATTGTGTCTTTAGATGCCTAATTTAAATAAGCAAATATTTGCTTAAATAAGCAAATATATCAAAGCCAAAACTTTGGACAAAATGCAGGTATTTCCAGATTGCTCCAATTGTCTAAACACAGAGAGCTGACTAGAAAGGTCAAGAGGGTCAAATAACATGTTTAAGTCTCTATCATTTTTTTTCTCCTCGCTTACAGGTCTTTTCTTCGTAGTGTGACATCTTCTTTGAAGCAGTATTTTGATATGCTTTTTTTTTTGTTTCAGTACTTTTCACATCCAATATTCTTCTCTACTTTTACACTAATCTCAGTATAAGTTTCCCTAACTCAGGGAAACTAAAATTTTAGAAGGGAGTGGCATACCTTTTGAAAAACTCGGATGCCTCACCTGAGACTTCAGAGGTAGAACAGTTGAAGTTTTGGAGACTGTCAACTGCTCAATTTGAAATGTAGTGCTATTGGATTTTTGCTATCCTTTTTCCTAGATTTATTGTACAATTTTTTTGTTTGCTGCTTCAGTACTTTGACATTTATATTGCTTACATGATTACATGGACTATGAGCTGATGTGTGAGCTGCCACACAGTTTCTTCGGCCTCGCTACCTATTTAACCATTAGTTTTTCTTGGAATCCTCATATATATCAGGTCTAGCTCTGCTGGAATAGTCATGGACTTAGGATGTCTGAACAGTCTTTAAAATCCTTATAATGTAATGTTAATTCCTTTGAATTCTTACTAAATTATCTTATGTTGGAATAAGTCTTTGTATTCTGTTTTCTATTTTCCAAGATGCTTAAATTTGATCTAAAGAGATGATGTTAACCCAAAATATTTTTATTTCCTTGTTCTTATGGAACACACATGAAACATATGCTCATTAGTTACAGGGACTAATTAAAATAATAATGTTTTCAAATGGTCAACATCAAATAAACTTAGCGAGTAAACATCAGTGTAACATGGTAAACAAGCTATGAAGTGCAGCTGAGTATGAAGATGATTATCCAGGGATAGGGTTTGTGAGTACTGGGCAAGTAAAGCAATTTACTTTTGGATAATAATGTGATTTTCTCACACAATCTGCCAGATTACTTTTCCCTCAGCTCTGCTCTTGCTACTCTCAGTAATATGATCCATTTGGTGCACTCAGTTCCTGAGCCTTTGCTGGCTAGTGCAAAGACTATCAAGCAGCATGTGTGTGCACATGAACATGCCCACACTGCTGCTGTTATGAATTTTCTTACTAGCTTTTAGATGTCCACAAAATCCAGAGCAGTCATTAATTCGTTTCACCAAGCAAAGGCAACTAAGTTGCTGGGGCACATGAAGGGAAGTTAATATTTTCTCTCTTGGTAGCAAAAAATGTTCCTACATTGCTTGATCAGAGGATTATTGTATTTATCATCTTGTTCCAGTTTAAATTTTTTAGTGTTTGCTTAGTGATTAGACACTTAAGGGGATCTATTTATTTACAGCACTGTGCATGATCTCTGCAGTGTCACTTATCATAGATGAGTGTAAAGGCATTTGAAAATATATTATAGAAGGCTTTTATTAGATATTTCTTGACATGTTTTTCTTCAGGGTATAAAATTAGAATGTTAACCTAATCTAAATTTTAATTGTTTTTACTTACAGTGGATACTTTTTCTTTCTGTCAGTGAGACAAGTGTTTGTAAATACATGCTTTTTTTTTTTCTTCTGATGAGCTCAGTAAGCTTTCAGTGCCCAATTATTTACCATTAGAAGTCATTGTTACTAAACCAGTTTTACAAATTTGTGAGATGAGGCTCATGTACTCTAAACAGATTGTCGTACATTTGGGGAACAGTGGGAATTTTCAGTGCAATGATATCTTTTTGAAGTAACTTGGCCTGAGTAATACAGAAAGAGAAGCAGTGAGGCCATGATGTAGTTATGAAATGAAGACATAATAAAGAGTGTGATTAAAATAAGTACTGTGCATAAAACGAGTTCCAAATATCTTATCCACTAATATTTATGGGGTATCCATCTGAGAGAAAACAATTTTCAACCTGATTATCCTCAAATTTAGGATTTTTTGAGTGCCAGATAAGGCAAAAGAAGATCAGGTGCCCCGGTCAGCCCCATTTCAGCAAGCCAGTGTAACACTGCAGCAGTGGTAAGTGCTGAGTCAAGCTGGACCGAGGAAAGAAAGGCTTGTTCAGTTGTGAAGGATTCATCAACACTCTCCATGCATCGTCTGGGAAGGAGTTTCCCCACAGATGTACACCAGCTTAGCCCTGAACCCCTGGCTGCACCATCTAACACACATGATTAATTACCTTTCACAGTAAAGCACATCTCTCCTTTGCTGTATGCAAATATAGAACTTTCCAAAGAAAATACACAGATGGTATAAGACTCAGACCAGGACCAGAGAAGACTTAGTCTGACATCAAATGATTGGTCAAAGATAAAAGCAGGTGCTCCTTGTCATTAACAAGCCAGGCTGTCATCTTTGTAGTTGTTGCATTGTTCAGAACCATTTTTAATGCACTGTTTGAAAGTGTTAAAAGTCTTGCAACTTGTTATTGGTGTATTTGGAAAGCCATTTATTACAGCTATTTTCATTCTGTGTTTATTTCAGCTATTTTCTTTCTGTATTTGTTTCACAAGGAGACATCTTGAGGCAGATCCTGACTCTAAAGCTGAGAACAGAAAACCTACACTAGAGTAATTTTACTAATTTCATTGTATATTTCCTAAACTCTGTTTCTGCAATTGCATTGAGTGTATACAATGGTACAGAGTGATAGAAAATATAATGGCTACTTTATTTGTGATAAGTTGTACAAAAAATTCCTGTTTTGTCTCACAGTGTAACGGTCCCAATTCTATAAAACTTCACACCATGCGACCATCTATTCTCTCTAAACAGACTAAACTAAATATGTATTTAAGCTTGAATGCACCTAGTTTCTTATTTTATAGTAATTTTCCATGTGCATTAAAAAACCCCACATTGTTTAATTTCTTCCTTCTGTTTCTGCCTAGATGAAATGACTAAATTCTGTTCTTTTTAAGGATGAATCTAAACAGACACTGACCATCCAAAGAATAAATGAGTCAAAATATAGTCTGATTAACAGGTTTTAGAATTCTAAAAACACAGCAAGCTCTTAGTAGCTTTGATGGTCTTAAATAAATTAATATATTTAATGAATTAAGTGAATAACCAGCACACTAATCATATGTCAGTGTATCTGACCAGCACAGAATGGATCAGACTAGAAAACCCTGGCAAGAGAAGTCCAGTACACCTAAACAGTAACTATTATTAATGCAAGCCATCACATTTAGTATAAATTTTGCGAAGATCAAAACCAAATATCAGGGAAGCGATGCTTCTTTGATATTCTTGGGTCCTTTTTAACAAACAGCCTTACTTCTCCAGGGACCATCTGAAAATATTTTTCCAAATACTGGGTTTTACCTGATCTACAATAACATGATTCCTCAATTTGATAAACAGTCACAAACACAGAAAACGTAGTTCGCAATGTCAAAAATTCTTTTGGGGATACACAGTTATTTCTCTAGACCTCTGTCAAAGTGGAAGGCATTGATTTTTTTGTTTATATATTTATGGAAAGAACTCACAGTCCTTCTTTTGCACCCACTGAGTTCAGACATTACAGAGCTCTGCTTAGAAAACAGGTCGTAATCATTGTAATCTTGAACCTTCCTTTTGCATATGGGGTCCATTGAAAGGGTATAGAAGAGGAGCCAGCAAAAAGTGAAACTGTTCGTATTTTAAAGCAGATTTTTTTTTTTTTTCCATGAAGCCTGAAATTTTTGTCATTGTTTTGGAGAAGTCCAAAATCTCCTGGTGGACGCTGCAGGTCGTGTTTTCTTTGTTAATTATTCTTAAGGATGATAGGGCAGTAATGCTTCCCCTGCATTGTTCAGTGGTAAATGCTTTCAGTTCATTAGGCAGGATTCTTTTATTCCTAGTGGTGCAAACCAAAGAAAGTCAGTCCTCAATCATTACAGAGATGTTTGTTCACCTTGTTTCTCATTCACTCTGGCTATAAAATATAAGTCTACTGGAGAGCACACAGCAGTATAATTGACTTAATGGAGCAGATGTCATACAGGTTTTGCTATACAGAATTGCATTACGCCTCCTTTTAAACATGTTCAAAGTAATAAATCTTTGTTGACATTCACAATTCATACAGTTATATATCCTTTGAAAAAAAACTCCACATTATGGATCTTGGCAAGTAATATCTAAATTTGTCGCAGAAATTATATCCATTTTTAAAAGTGACTTATAATGGGCAGGAAGGAAGGATAGTTTCTTACCTTCATATTCCTCTTTAATTTTTATAGTCTATCTGAAAATCAGGGAGAATGTTCTTTTCTTCTCTAACCAGTACTAACCACATTTTGCTGGAAACTCTGTTATTGTTGTTGTTATTTTAATATGGTAACTGATGTGGTGGGTTTTTTCTGGCAGTAATTATCAATGTTGTCTAAAGAAAACAAAGTCCTGGACAGCCTAGTTCTTCAAGAGAATGAATAGGAGGGATTTTTAGTTGTGTTACTCTCAATTAGTCTGAGAAGAGTTAAACACTTCTGTACATGTTTAGATATTCTAAAGTGTAGAGACAAATCCTAGAATTAAGTATTCTTTTCAGAAGCTTTAAAAACATCCCATGACAATGTCTTGGCTTGAGGTTGATCTCTTCTCTCATGTCTCAAGGAAAAGGATGAGTGACAATGGCCTTAACTTGCAGCAAGGGAGCTCAGATTAGATATTAGGAAAAAAATCACTGAAAGAGTGATTAGGTGGTGGAATAAATTGCCCATGGAGGTGGTGGAGTCACCATATCTGGAAGTATTCAAGAGATGTCTGGACATGGCCCTGGAAGATATGGCTTTGTGTCATGATGGCCCTTCATGGTGATGCTGGATTGATGGCTGGACTGGATGGCCTTGAGCATGGTCTTTTCCAGCCCTGACAGTTCTGCGATCCTGTTTCCAAAACCAGCTTAATCTAGGAACAGACAGCTGAAATGAGTATCCCTTGAAAAGTCAGGTCCTTTTAATACAGATTTCAGAATTTTTTTTTCAATGAGAGATGCTGATCCCCTAAATATTCTTCACAGTAGTTCAAGGTAACCAAAGCCTCGTCTACATACACCACAATACTCTTGTGTAAGTGGTAATAAGCCAATGGCAGAGATGCTGGAAAGATGAAGCATCTCTCTTGTGGAAAGGCATGGGGGAAAGTGAAGAATAACTACACTGATCTTCAAAATATGGAGCAAGGTTCGAGGAAGGCATTGGAATATCTTCTAGGCCTGGCTGCAAATAAATATTACATAAAATAAATCTGATAAGAGAATACTGCCCTAATTAAAAACTACTAGGTTTTGTACCTTCAAGTATGTGCTTCTCATGACTACTTGGTTTTTGTTTTTATTTCCAGCTTGACATGTATCTCATAACTAAACCACAAGAGCTAGGTGTAACATGATTGTACTAATCCAGCCACAGCATAGGAAAAAGTCCTGGCAATGTAATTATGTATTACACTTCTTATTGTGGCCAAGTATGAGTGCATGTGTGACTAGGTGGATAAACACATCAGAGATGGGTGACCAAGTGGCTCAGGGGTCAAGTACAAAGGGTTGTAGCGAATGGAATGACATCAGCCTGGTGACCTGTCACCAGTGGGGTTCCACAGGGCTCCATCCTCAGTCCTGTGCTCTTCAACATCTTCATAAATGGTTTGGGCACAGGACTGGAAGGAATATCAGCAAGTTCACAGATGACAGAAAACAGGAGGAGCTGTTGGCTCCTTCAAGGGCAGAGCAGCTCTGCAGAGAGACTTTGACAAAAGAGAGGACTGGGCAGGCACCAACCCTATGAATTTCAGCTAGGGAAAGAGCCCGATTTTGCACCTGGGATGGGGCAACTCTGGATGTACAGACAGACTGAGGAATGACAGTCTGGAAAGCAGAAATGAGTGCAGGAAAGGGCCCTGAGCCAGCAGTGCCCTGGCAGCCAGGAGGGCCACCTGTGTCCTGGGGGGCATCAGGCACAGCATCGCCAGCCGGGCAAGGGAGGGATTGTCCTGCTCTGCTCTGCTCTGGGGCGGCCTCACCTCCAGTGCTGGGGGCAGCTTTGGGTGCCACAGTACAGAAAAGAGATTGAGCTGTTAGAGAGTGTCCAAAGGAGGGCACGAGGATGGTGAAGGGCCTTGAGGGGAAGCGTGTGAGGAGTGGCTGAGGGCACTTGGTCTGTTCAGCCTGGAGGAGACTGAGGGGAGACCTCACTGCAGCTACAACTTCATGTGAGGGGAAGAGGAGGGGCAGGCACTGAGCTCTGCTCTGTGGTGACAGTGACAGGACCTGATGGAATGGCCTGGAGTTGTGTCAGGGGAGGTTTAGGTTGGATATCAGGAGAAGGTTTTTCACCCAGAGGGCAGTTGGGCACTGGAACAGGGTGCACAGGGAAGTGGTCACAGAACCAACCTGAGAGACCTCAAGAAGCATTTGGACAATGCTCTCAGACACATGGTGTGACTTTTGAGGATGGCGCTGTGCATGGCCAGAATTCAATGGTCCTTGTGGGTCCTTTTCATCTTGTCATATTCTGGGATTAGGTAACTAAATTGTAACGTGTGTGTCCAAAACGAAACAAGATTTGTTTGCTTTAGGACTGGTCATCGTCAAGTAAAGCCATTTTACTTGCTACTTCAGTGTGGTCCAACATGGTAACATTTTAAAATAAGTGCCTGACGGATAAAATAGAAACTAATGATCCATTAGTACTGTGATGTCTAAACCCCAAGAGGAGTGTAATTTTTTTGTTCATTTGGTTAGGCTCAATTTACATCAAAATTTAACTGTGAATAATTTACATTTTCCATAAACAGTTTTGATAGTGTTCATATTTTGTTTAAATCATATAAATAACAAAATTCCTTAATTTAACACTAAGACACACAAATACTCCTGCTTCCTAAAGTTCCCACTGATTCAAACCCCTGCTATAATGTCCTTCTGGGAATACAGTGCTGTAAATTGTCTTGTAGCTCATTTAAAAGCTATACTTTTCTTTTGGCTGCACTTTTAAAAGTACTTTTGACACCAGGTTGCTATGTTTAGGATTGTAAAGAGGATGGAGTGACTCATTGAAAGTCTAATTCTACCCATTATAATCTTGCCTCCTGGTTTATACTATTTTAGAAGTGTTATTTGATCTGGAAGATAATTCTGTAACCTTCAGATTACTGCTGGGTGACTTCTGCAGAAAAGGAATTACCAATGCATTAAATTTGAATTAGCTTTGAGAAATCATGCAGATGTATGCACAGAACATTACAGCAATGCTGTCTCCAAGGCACAGCAGAATTGCCTTTATGCAGTTTTAAAGAATCACTTGAGCAGCCCTTAAATTGTACACATGGTGAAGCTGAGACAGCATTTTTACTTAAAAAAAAAAACCAACAAACTACAAACCTCGCATATACATGTACACAGAGCAAATAAAGCTTTGAGAGTTGTCTTTCGAGGAAATCTGATCACAAATAGACTGCTGCTGAATGGGCCATTTGGGCTCAGACCTGTCATAGTGGAGAGCACTACTGCACACACTGTGGAAGTGTCACTTAGACTAATGATTATGAATTATGCAGAGGGTCACATCCTCTTACTTACAAGTCATTTCCACATTTTCCCTTTAGACTGGCTCCATTTTTTTTTCCCTTTTAGTGCTGCTAGCAAATAACTTGCAGAATGAATGCCAAGACCTTCATTTATTCACATTTCATTTTCCTCCCATAACTTCAAGTCAGTAAAATGACGGAACAGTTAGAGGCGGGGAAAGAGAGACAGCTGCTGCTGGTGGATTAGGAAAAAGCTCCCTTCAGTTCGCTAGGTCATTGAGGAAAGTAGGACAGCAAAAAGCTGTAGGAACTCTGTGGTTTTCTTCAGACTGTGTATTCCAAGCCTTTATGCCAGAAACACAATTTCTGCATTTTCCCTATTCAGAAAAAAAGGGATTCAGTTTGACACAGTTTTAAAAAGCTCTGACATTTTGCAACCACTCACCTGACAACTGCGGGGTGCATGACCTTCCCCTGTCTTAGTGCTGACCAGGTAATCTGCTGCACAGATGAACAGGAGTGCCAGCATGGCTCATGGAGCCACTATGGAGCAGGAGGTGTGATAAATATGGGAAATACATCCCTGGCCTGGCTGGGTGTGCCTTGAAACTTCCTTGACACTGAACGGGAAGACGGCACATTTGGAGGGCAGGAGCAGAGCAGAAAGTTGTGGTGGCCAGGAAGGTGAAGGACTGCTTAGAGAAGGGTGTGTAGGAGGATGTTTTCCTGCCCAGGGACTTTGTCTTTCTCCCAGTGCTGCTGGGTACAGCAGGGAAGGCAAACTGGCAGTGTCCAGCTCCCGGAGGTTTCTCCCACACAAGCACACAATAAAACTTATAAAATATAAATATACACACAATATGAACTTATAAAAGTTCCAGCTGATGATTCTCCTAGAGGTAATCAGCTTTGAGGTTTTTTTGTTTGCTTGTATTCTTAGAGTTGACAAATGCTAAAGAGCTGTTGCAAGCCTTTTGTTCTGTCCTCATGTTTAGCATTATGTGGATTGCTCAAACTAGTAGCCTTCTCATTTACGTATTGGAGGGTTACAGGTGCTCTTTATCCTCATTACAGAAAGCCCAAATTTATTTATCCTGGGCACATACCGCAAAATTTAAACATTAGTTCAAGCTTTTTCTGATGGAAATGAAGTTTTCTTCTGCATTAAGAAGAAAATAGAAAATTCATATAAGAATAGGAATCCATTTAACTGACTTGTCTCTGACAGCATTATTAAATATACTTAGAAAAAGTTTTTAAATAAGAGAGTATCAATATTTTATAAATCAAACATAAATTTTATACAGTGTTGCAAGACAGAACATTTCACAAACCCATAGAATATTCAGAGTTGGAAGGGCCCCACAAGGATCATTCAGTCTAGCTCTTAAGTGAGTGGTCTGTAGAGGGATCAAAACCACAGTCTTGGTGTCATCAGCAGCTTGCTCTAACCAGCTGAGCTGAATGGCTGGCTATCATGCAGTCCATAAATATCTGCTCAGCCAAATGCCATTCCTGGCAGTATAACACAAAATACTTTGCCCATTGAAACATTCTGTTCTCCGGCATAGATATTAAATGCAGTCATAAGCTAACAAGGAGGAAACACTTTTGGAAATGCTTTTATTTTTCTTTCCTGAATGAATGGTATGTGTTGAAACATAGGTCGAATTTTTTCTCAAGTTCTAATAGAAAACAAGACCAGTAGATATTAACAGACAAATATTACAGTTGAAGAGTTAGAGTCTGAGGCATCTTCTGTAGGGCTAAGGGGTGAACTACATTTTCTACCATATTAACTACCTTTAAAGAAAGGCCAGAAAGAGGCATATTTGTTTTAAGAAAAGAAGCTGTGTTTCTGCTTAACAGTCTTTCTTTTCTTTTAGTGCTTGTGTGGGAGAAACCTCCAGGAGCTGGACACTGCCAGTTCGCCAAATGTATAATTTGACACAATCCTAAAATGCCATTGACAGTTACCACTCCATAATGACTGATCTTCCAGTTTCCCTACAGTAAATAGAATGGATAATCATCCATCTTCAACCCTGAACCACCCTCTATTTCTGTTCTGCTTTTTTTAAATGCTTTGGTTTTTTGGGTATTATTTTCAAACAAGAGTTACAAGTGTTTTTCCCACATATTGTTCCCAATTAAAGCAGATGAACGACAAAGACAGAATATGCAATAGGCAAGAATTTTTTAAAAGAACCAGTCTGGATGACAAAATAACGAACTAACATTTGTCACTCTCTGTTCCTAAATCAGATCTAATCAGATAGTTTTTGTAGGTGTCATGTGGAAGCAAACCAAAAATTAGCAGAGATTACGAGGTATAGATGGAGAAACATGGCTAAATCACGTGGCATTGCATTGCATATTCCAGTTTTTCAGTAGCTTTAAGCCTAGGATAGACAGGGTATGCTGAAGAGTACAAAGCTCTCTGATACAGGAGATCACCATCTGAGATATTTTTACCATTTAGTCTTAGCTGCTGTGATTCCAATTGTTTAAAATATCTAGGGATGCAGCTAAACACACTTCTAAATCCTGTTGTTCATAGTGACTGACAGAAACTGCTTTTCATTTCCATCCTGTTTTGTTTTGTTTTGTTTTTTTTTAACTGAGGGGTTTATTCCCTGCCGAGCTTCAGGTCAAATGAGCGGCAATATACTGGTATGCTGAAAATACTGTGTACTGGGGTTACGGAGTGACAGAAAACATATGCGAGAGCATATAGCATGTAGAAAGGGATGGTGTGGTTATATTTATTTCCTTTAAGAGTAGCAACAATCAGGAGGCCTTCCGTCTCCCAAGGACATTTATCAGTTGAAAGGAAAAGATTTGTATTTTATTTTTATACACACTGGCTCTTTGAAGCTGTGTTTATATTAGGCTACAAACCATGGTTATCCATGGTTATTGCAGGGGACTCCAGCACGCTGATATTCTGATCAAGGAAGTTAAATCAAATGGTTAACTTCAAAGAACATCTGATTTTAAATAAAAATAGTAAGTCCCATTATAGTAAAATGCAATTTATGCGTATATGGATATAAATATATAGAGGGCTTAGCAGAAATCCCTCAACCATTGCTATAGACATGACTGCTTTGTGTGTGGTAAGGGAATTCTGTGACTTGATACTCTGCTCTCCTTCACTTATATAATGCAGAACTTGAACTGTGCAAGTAAAATATATCCTTCTTTTCTCTTGACAGAGAAATGAACAGCATAGTGTAGCAGATTGCTTTCATCCATGGTGGAAGCAGACCATTACAATGTAATCTACTGAAGGGATAACATTAATTTTTAAGCATCTCTGGGTGTTTTGACTTTACTGGAAACCAGATATAGTGTAGATGACTAGGTATCTTAAATCCTCATCAGCACATCTGCCTGTGTGGGCTTTCCTTTCTCTTCCAGCAAAGTGCAAGGATTGGGAAGAAGAAATTTGATTGAACAGAGGGCTGAAACAGCCTTCAGCCCTGGGGATGAAGCAGTAGCTTCACGGCTGCCTTGGACCTCCTGTGGGTGGAGTGACCTTGCTGGTGCTGCCAAATGGACACAGCCTCCCTCCACAGCCTCAGCCTCCCTTCAGCCCCCAGAGCCCTCCGGTGCTCCTCCACGCCGTCATGCTGTGGTGTCAGCTCCATCCCAGGCTGCTTGGGGCACTGGGGGAGCGTGGCAGGCCCCAAGTGACTGCGAGGAGGCCAATGAGCAGGTGGGCACAGCAGCTGGAGAGCAATCCCAGACAGCCGCCAGGTGGATGGAGCAGCAGGGGGGCAACACCAGACGGGCAGCAGGTGGAGAGGGCAGCAGGAGGGCAACACCACTTTGTACTCAACTTGACATTAATTACACTTGTTGGAATCCTGTGCGGCTCCTAAGACCGTTTTTTTGGGTTTTAAATTACAAAATATGTTTGTTTGGATTCTGGATATAACTTCCCGTAAAGACTGAAGACTTGGGAGGTGACTGCAGAGGAGAAGGAAGAAAGAAAGCCTTGTCCCACTCTTAAGCTACGAAATCTGATCAGACTTTGTGGGCAGGATGAGCTGACAATTTGTTCATTTGCCCCTAACCATCTATGTGACTAGGGAAAAGCCCTTAGAGGCATTAAATGTTGCTGGCTATCTCAATGGCTCTATTGTGTGGAGTTCTGCATTGTGAGGTTTGCTGAGGTACCCAGATGTTTACAATTAATTTAGTCTGATTACTTCTAATTACTCCTTCCTATCTGCATTATCTTGCATTTGTCAACTTCATATGTAAGTAGCCCTGCTGCCTATTTAGTTTAGTTTTCTAAGGTCCCTTTGGACATTCTTAACCTACTCTAGTGATAGCTAATCTAAATAATTGTGCTCTCTGTAATTTTTTCCTACCTTTTCCCCCAGAACATTAATAAGGAAAACAGTGTCTCATCCGAGTACAGAAACATGAAGAATCCCATTGCAATCCTGTCATGATGAAAACTGACCATTACCCACCCTTCCTTCCTTCCTTCCTTCCTTCCTTCCTTCCTTCCTTCCTTCCTTCCTTCCTTCCTTCCTTCCTTCCTTCCTCCAGTCAGTATTTTAACCCTTCAGTCCTTACCATTTAAATTTCTCAAGTCTCTAGTAAGGCATTTTGTCAAAGGCTTTTTCAAAGCCCGAGTAAATCACATCTTTAGCAACAACATTATTGCTATACAAGGAAATCTGTTAGCTGAGAAGGATGGATTTCTCTTTCTAGAAGATTATTTCCTGCAAAATATCTTGTTTAACTATCTGTTCTATAATTTCAATTACTTTCAATTGCTTCCTGATAATTTTCCTGATCTGCATTAAAACACAGTATACAACTCAGAGATTTTTTGAAGTCCCTACTCGTGAGTCCTTCTAAAACCTGATATATGGTTCAGGCAAACTTCTTCCTCTTCAGACCCACTCCTTGAAACCTTCTTCCACTGACAAAACTACATTTCAAAACATGGTTTTAGTCTCTTCTGCTTGTTTCTCTTTCTAGAAAAAGTCAGAAACTTAAGAGAAATTGATACACTTCAAAGTATTTCCTGGTCACTGCTACAGCTATCCGCCAGAAGAACAACACTCTGATTTATGTTGATGTACAAAGAAATGATAACACAAGGCCCAGACTCAAAATTATTTCACTCTTCTTGCTATCCTTTACTGCTTATACATGAGCATCCAGCATTGGCTCTATGTTTCTGTTGGGCAAAGTCAAGAAACAGAAAAGAGTACCTTCGCCTTCTGTGCTGCTGTCTACTTCCAAGGTCGCTTTTCTTCATTTTGTGGCTTTCAGTCTACATGCTAGAGCCCACTGAAATGTACAGAGATTCGTGGGCTGGATTTTCTGAATAGTCAGGTTGAGGCAAGATCTACTTACAAGCAGAATTAACAGGGAAAAATGCTGGGATAAAGACAGAGTGGACTAAATGAATCTATCTAACCTGAAAGGGATATTCTGAATACCCAGATATTCTGCCTGTCCACCTCCCTCTGCCTCTGCAGTGGCCAAAAACAGGGTCTTGAACAGTAGGTAATAAGGGGAACAGGAACCTACAAGAGCACTCAGAAAGGTCTGACCAGGCTTGTAGCTTCCCTTTTCTGATCTTACTTTCCTACTGGCCTTGGTCACAGTTGTTAAGGCAGAAAGTAGACAATGCATTTCACGCCTCTCTTCCTAAAAGTTGGAGAGCTTGTAGAAATAAAAAAAGAAAAACCCTTGTGACGGTTCCATCTGAACCTTTCCCCCTTCCACTGAAGGCAATCCATTTACCTTTATCTTAGAGGGGAAGATTTTGACCTGAAGCACTGTATTTTTTCCATTTGTCTTTTGTAAAAGCTATGCTGCAATTTTAGTGCTGACATGCACACACACACACACAAACACAAACAAACACCATTCAATATTTTGTGAAGAGTTGTCATCCCTTTCTTTCTGAAATAATTTGGAAAAGGCAGGTCTCACAGTTTTGCTCAGATTTCATCTGTGTGCAACAGATGGATGTATCCAATTTTCTAAAACAGCACATCCTTTTAATTAAGGCCATTAGAAATGAAACCTGTTTGTAGCTGGTGTTCCTTGGCAGAACACATAGGAGGAACCTCTGTGTGTTCTTTCATGGCTGGTACAATACAAACATGACTCACTTAACATTTCCAAAGTGTTTTCTTCCAAAGGTTTCAAAAGCTTTACCAAGTAGTTAAGCCTCACAGTTCTATCTGTATTAAGTTCTATCTGTTCAGCATTTTAAATGTAATAGCATCACATTTTAGGATATCAAATAAGTTTGTATTCCTTAAAAATTACAAAACTGGTAGAGTTAAGTGCCCGGAAAAAGCACATATTAGACAGGGAAAGTGTTCAGAATGAGAGAGGGCTCCTCACAGGAATAGTAAAGCTATATCTACCAAAATTTTAGGCTTTCAACAGATTTTGCACATCTGTGGATCTATTGTGCACCCCAACATCCACGAACAGACTGTTTTATTCCTCTGTTCCTGTTTGTATGAGGACTGATCATAAGAGACACCTTGATCCATTTCATTAGGCAAGCAGTCCTCATCAATATCAGAAAGCCACCTAAATGCCTTGACATTGGCTGCTAGCCTGGTCTTGAAATCTCTAATGTCTCACTGACGAGAAAGACAAATCTAAAAGCCTCAGTAATGCTTCTGCTATTACACTGTAATTTTCTCCTCTTGCAGACAGAATACAATGGGTCGCCAGTAATGGTTAGGAGTCAAAATGATTCAGGTAATTGTAAATAATCCAGGCACTAGTTGAACCTTGTACAAAATTAAGCATGTTTCTAGTGCCAAAATTAGTAACCGTGCTTAAACCCCTTGTTCCTGACCATGCTGGTAGGAGCATTTTTTGTATCTGGATCTGCTTTGGGGTTTGCAGTCAGCGTGTTCAGCAGTCTCCACAGCTCTTCCCCTCTACGTTTGGGCTAATTGTGGGTCTGTGAAGCACATGTGCAGAGGTGGGAGCGCAAAGCAGGAAGGTCAAGGATTGTTCACCTGCAACCTGCAGGGGTTCCTCAGTAAAGTTAATTTACAAAGGCTCTGTACTTAGGGCCCCCATCCTTCTGAGCCTTGATGGGGTAGTTGATTAATGGCTCTGGAAGTGAAACACGCGGAGTGCCCCCTTGGTTTTGAAGGTCGCAGGTAAATCCTGGCCTTATTCGGACTCAAATAATGCATTTATCTAAATGCCACATCTAAGTCATAACCACTCATCAAAGAGGTGACTGGGTAGTACAGCAATTTCTGTTGAAACATAGAGAACCATGTGATAAATTGCATCTGCAAGATTTGTTTCGTATGTCAGGCACACATTACTTCTAAATCAAATGCTAAAACATGCCTTATTTAGTCAAAAGTAAGCAGAATGCTGTAATTTATAATCGTCTTGAAGCACACTGCAGCAAAAATGAAAGCAGACTATTAAAATTTAATGCCTGTTTGGCAGAGTAGCATATTTCTGGCCACGTTTGATGCAGCATCATTTTCTCACACCATTGTGTATGCACAAAAAGTCAGCTTGTGTTTGCCAACGTTTGTGGAAACTAATTGAAAAAAATGATTTAGCTGTTAAAGGCTGACATCGGGCTGGAAAATTATTGTCAGCAGATACTGATGGCAGTGTCTCCTTTCTTCTCCTTTCACCCCCATCCACTTGCTTCTAACAATTGTCTGTTGTTTTTCAGCACAGCTCCCCACAGTACAGTTTCTAGCAAATATTCATTGGGGTGTCATCTCTGTTTAAAGTCTCGTCCTACACACCTATTCATCTGTGCTAAGTGAACAGCAGCATCAGCTCAAATTAAGCTGGCATGAAAACAGCCACTGCTAATAATTTCTGATGTGATTCAGCTCAGCTTTGGATAACAGGTGAAGATGTTTCATAACAGAGGCAATTACAGCCGTGTAAGCTCTCCCTGGCTGCCTGTTCCAGCGGCGGAGCGGGGCGGGGTGGCTGCTGGAGTGTGTGGCAGGGCCAGCCCGGCTGCCACTGACCACACAGCCCAAGTGTGCCACCCCAAGTGGCCTCGCCGGGGCAGATGCTGGGCGCAGCAATCAGTGTGAAAAATGCACGGCAAGGCCGTGGTGATAGGGTGGAAGTCGCCATGCTTTGCCTGACTTTGCTGCAGACCTCTTCCGCCGGATAAAACCCTTCGTGACCACCATTCCTTTGCTGAATCACAGATTTGGGTGATGACCTGTGCAAGTGCATCGATGCCATGTGTGCTATCTATATATATAACTAAAAATAAGATTACAGGAAGTGCAGAGTTCTGTTTCACAAACGAGAACAAAATCCCATTTGCAAAATAGTAACAATTGGGGAACTTCTGAGACAATAATCAGGTCTGATAAAGAAGTAACTGTTTAACATCTGCTCATTAAGATGCAGCTGAAGGAGTAATATGGGTAGAAATTAATAACTAGCAAAATACAAATGAAGCCTGTAATTTCATGTGTGAAATGTTACGCTACTGTGATGGATTTTTAGCTTTTTTTTTAATTAAAGAACAATGTACTTCCATCTACTGAATCTCTATTGTTCTATTATTTAAGTTATCTTTCATGTCAGTGCCACATGGTTTGAAGTATATTAAAACATAGTCATATACTTAATTGTGTAGATTTGCAGATGGTTCATTTCCAGCCAAACATTTTTTTCCTTAGATCTCAGAAGAAAATGTCTAGCAGCCTAAATTGAATTTTTATACATTATGATTTCCAGAAATGTACTTCTTAATGGTTTCTGATGTGCCTAAAGGCATGAATCTTGAACTACTTTCTTAGAAATGTGTTAGGGAAAAACTGAAAAATGTGTTGTGGCTTGTATTTTGGGTGGGGTTTTTTTGTTTTTTTTCATTTGTTTTTTACTTTTTTTGTCCCGATACAAATGGGGAATTTCAATTTTGTGTGTTAACCTACTTTTATTGTATTGCTACAGTGTGTTCTTGAGCACTTGTAATAATGAAAATATAACAACGTATACTTCAAAAGTGCTTGATAACATATCTGCAAAATGTGTAGCGTATATTGATTTCCAGAAACAAAAGACACGTCAACTTCCTTTTCAAGGAACAAACCTAGTTCCTTTGAAATACTTGAAGTTTATCTCTTACAGAAGGTATTGCTGAGATTGACCTATTTCCATATTCAATTTTTTTTCTAAATGTGACATTGAAGGATTCTCCTTTCAATTAAGGGAAAATATTTTTGCAATTATTTTTAAGTGCCTGAAAGATTAAATTGGTTGTGAGCTTGTATCCATATTCAAATTCTAATCTCCCCAGCAAGTAATTGTTTTATTCAGTCCTGACAACGCTTTATCTATTGTCATCTCTGGCTGTGTTCTGCATACTGTCTCTTCCCCTGACAATTACTGCTGTTCCCTATCCCCGCAGCCTTTAAAAGCTCTGTGTAACATTAGCCTATCTAGCCTAGTGAAAATGTCTTTACAGATTAGTGTAATGTTAATACTGCTGGCTCCCTGCTTTTGACCTGAAGTGGAATATATTGCACTGCTGGAGCAGATGGAATCAGGGCTTCATTGGGAAGCGGAGATTGCTTGGCCGCCTGCCAGGAGCGCGGTGCTGGCGGCGGCTGCCGGAGCCCCTCGGCCGGGAGCGGGAGCGGGAGCGGGGAGGGGAGCGGGCACGGCGCGGTGATGGAGCTGCTCTCTGCCCCTGCCCTGGCGGGGGGGGCCAGGGAAAGCGTCCCTTCAATTTGCTTTGGACCAAAATATGGTTAAGGTTGCTCGTCCGCCGGTGCAGAGTTCTGTGAGGAAGATGAGCCTTTCTGTGCACATGACAGCCCCTCTAATCTAGGGATTTGCATTTTGGTGGGAGCTTCTGCTTTTTCTTTAAATGGAAATTGCTAGGCGAAAGTATAAAATATGGAAAATGAAGTTGTGAACTCCTAATAACCTTCTTAATGGATGTCGATTGTGTTATAAGGACAATTCAGCGTATTGTTCCTATGGTTTTAGTGGATCAAATATACTTCTTTTCCTTTGTTTTCACTTTGTTGTTTTGTTGGGGTTTGTTTGGGTGGGGAATTACCAAAATATTTTAATATCCCAGTGAAAATTTTTTCCCTAAAATATTTACTGTTATGCCTCTTGTGAAGCCCACATGGTACTAAAAAATATAAATGCTTGGAGGATTAGGATTGACAACTCTTCTTCTGCCCATCATATGTAGTTCAGAGTTTAAATACATTAATCACAGCACTTGCACTCTGCTACTATTACCTGAAACAAACCTTTCATTGAACATCCCCATTAAATATGTCACGCTGCATTTCTACCTTTTTTTCCCTTCTGCAATCATATTTTTCTCTCAAGTACTGCATTTCCCTAGCAGTAAAACATATGCTGTTTTCTGCCTAAGTAGAGGGATAATGTAAGCTGTGATGTGGAGAGTATTTTTTCTTATCATTTGCTTTTTGAGGGTGTAGTTATAGTAACATATATGTGCTTTTATCTGTGATAAGAACTACCATCTGGTAGCTAAATGTGCACAGCTTATTGCTTGAAGTGCTTATACACATTGTGAAAACACACAGCTTTTGTGTATGTTAGGATACTGCCTATATGTATTATTAATAAACCCACATATTAGCTATTTGAATATGTCAAATGATTGTAAAATAGAACAGTGATTCCAGACGAGAAGGATTAGGCCTGGCACAATGCCAGATGTGTATTTATTCCAGCAGTACTATTGTGACCTTTTAATATCATATTGTTTGCAACCTCTTCCAGACAATAATTGTTTGAGGGGTAAAACAGAGCCAGTTTGACAAAGGAAAAGGCCTTTGTTATACTCAAAGAGCTGAAGCTTTCATCCTTGGTATACCAATTCACAAAGATGTGTGCTGAATGTGTGCAAGCAGCAAGAGAGACAGAACATATAAATTTGAGTTACTTTGACCTTTAATCCAGAAGACCAAGAAGAGAAATGCACTAGGAAGGCTGGTTTGTTGCTGTCTGGAGACTGATAAGCTGTAATAAAGGTGCACTCCATTGCAATTCATCTAAAGCTTCCATTGCTATCATCCTCTTTTTTCGATTTTTGTTACCTCAAGTACTTATCTAAATCCCTTTCAATGCCAGCTTGAATGCACTTTGTATTCTCTCCAACTGTGACTGGTGCTGTCTGTGTGTGTCAGTGTGCTTCAGCACACACTCTTTCCCCTTGTTTGACAAGAGCCAGTGCCAACACCTAATTAAGGATAAGCCATGGAGCTCTCGGCTCTATCTTTGTCAACAACTATGTTCCCAGCTTTCTGCTTTGTTGAGCTTTTATGACAAGAGCAACATTTCGGGTTCAGGTGACCTCTGGCCTCCCAGTTCCCCATGTGAGAACTCAGTGCAACTTAACACAGTGGATGATTTTAGAGGCATTTATGGTCATGAAATCCACAAATCCCTTCTGTCTCTTTCTAAAGTACACACATTTGTACATAGATCTGTCTCTGCACATCTATTTAAATGGATATGAATGCACACCTATAACAGAACATAAATTGGACATCTTCCAGATTCCCTTTTGTCTGGCTTACTCTCGCAAACTGTTTCCTAGGAGATGATCAGAGGGGTTGGGACGGGATTCTTCTTTTGCAAACACTGTATCTAAAAAAACCCTCACTTAGCAGAACAGAAACCCCCTATTTCAGAGTCCATTCGAGTTGTTTCAAGCATTTTGTCTCAATAATACGCATGAATTTAGGTCACTAAACAAGAAACCCTTTCAAAGGGTTAAGCATTTGATAAGCTTGAAAATCAGATTAACATGACTGATAGGTGACTACCAGACAGCCAATTAAATGAGTACATGAAATAATTTTGTAGGGAGATTTAAGTATATGTCTGTCTGCAAAACCAAGTTAAATTACTTCAGGGAGCAGATTTAATTTTCTTTTTGTTTTTTTCCTGGGGCCAAATCCTTGCATCCAAATTCTGATCTGAATTTTATGTAAGCCTGCGTAGCTTGCCAGGCACATAACAACATTGCAGTGGAGGTACACTGGTGCAGTTAAGAAGAGATTTTGATTTACTGGTCAAGTAAAAATTACACAAACTTCTAAAAGAAAATCCTGGTTACATAATGGAGATCTCCTTTACTATTAAATATATATATAACTGATGGCAAAAAGAGTGGTTACTGGCTTCAGTGTTTGAGGTGCTGCTTCTTGTGCTGTTAATGTGACAAGAGGGAATTTTAGTGTGAATCCCTATGAGCATTGCCTGAATTTGAAGTCTGATAATTCTAACTGAAAATCTCACCTGTAGAGACAAGGGCCATCTGAAAAACTGTTAAGGACATTTAAGCAGTTAATAGAAACAGGACAGTCCTTCCAGCTATAGTTTACAATTTAACTAGCTCCTAATTTTGGGTGCAAGCTGTTTGGGATCAATTCCCCTTGCAAGTATGAATTCAGCTCTTCCTTGAGTTCTGCCAGTGACAGCAGCCTCTGAGCTGCTCTGGTTTTAAGATCTTCCAGTCAGTCCCACTTTTGTACACCACCCTTACTTTGTCATTACATTGGGAAGGAAGAGAAAGCTGTTGTTGGGAAGCCAATTCTCTGTGCCACTCACAGCTGTCTTCATTAAATGGGTTTGTGTTTGCGTTGAACTGTTGCCTAGCTGACTTCCTGGGACACTAGAGCAAAAAATACAGGAATATTTTATTTGCATTCTTTATCAACAGTGAGTAAAATCATGAAGATAACTGTATTTTATAAAGTGCATAAAGACATTGTCTTATCATTGATGGAGACACTGATAAAACTAGCCTAAACAATTTTAATTGCTCAGGTATGACAGTGAGTGCTGTGCATTTCACAGTATTATTCTCTGCAGTAAAAACAATGTTTCCTGAGGCGTAAATATGTGGAAAAGCTGTTTAGAAACCAGAGAACAGAAAGAGTATGCTTTACTCATCATCTTAATCTTGCATTTATTTGTTTATTTATTTTATGTCAAGCAGCTCCCCAGTCAAAGCAGCTGGAAGCTGAAAATTAAAACCTGGCAGTGAAAGAGGCCACATGTGCTTTGTGTGCTCCAGAGGAAAAAAAACGGATTTGATTTAGCTAGGTTATGAGCCTTGGAAAACCACTCCTCATGTGAGCTCAGTACGCTTATCCATTATAGTAAAATTGGTTTCAATTATGTTAAACTCTGGAAGTAACACAGTTGAATTTCATGTTTTCTCAGGCAGAGTATGTGGTACCTATGTATTCTGAGTTTTAAAAAATTGCAAAACAAATTATATTACATTGTGCTGTTTGAGAAACAATAGTGTAGACACATTATAAGAAGTCAATTTTATTCATTACAATTACAATTTCATTGCAATTATGAGAAAAACTCGTCAGGTGATCATCTTTCGTCCCACAAGACTAAATGATGTAACCTTTTACTGCATTAATGCTTTCCTGAAACAGAAGGTATGTACATCCTGATGCCACTCACTAAAAATACTAAGAATTTTTATGCCCTGCTCTTGTGACTGTCTGCCAGGATTACTGCAGCAGACAGTTGTGGCTTACAACAAGCAGCCACTTCATCTGTTTTCTCACAATGCAAACAGGCGCTTGTAAATTGACCTTGGATTCTAATGCAACTGAAGTGTGCGGATTATAAAGATCCCAAAGTATATGTCTATATTAGCAGCTTTAAGCAGAACTGGCTTGAGTATTTCACACAAGTATTTAAATCTGAATTATCTCCCCCCTGCCCCCCACTGCACTTCATCATAAAAGACATGTAAAGAGCTCAGCTGCAATTTCCTTTCTTCTCTGTTTCAGTTCAGCTACTGCAAGAAAATTGCTAGTATGAACACAGCCACTGCCTTGTGATGAGACCTCTATTCCTTCTTGTTCAAGACATTTATAAAAGCTGTTTTAAAGGCTTTGAAAAATGTTACCCAAGGAGATGACAGTCTTATCAGCTTTTCTGTGCATACTCATAAAGGTGACCGTAGAGAAAGAAAGAAAATGTGTGATTTGAGGTTTACCCGCAGCCTTAACTTTGTGGCATTTCTAGGGAGTAGCTGGAAAACAGCAGTGCTCTCTCTGTACCATGGGTGTCTGTGGGAGCCTACACTCAAAACAGGGACATCCGAGAAGTTACGACTCTGGTCATTTCCATTCCGGTGCAGATACAGAAGGAAAAATACACAAACATTATTACTACAAGAGGTGGTAAACCAAATTAGCAATAAATTGCTAGCAGCACCAAATGTGGGATCAAGACATAAGCAATTTTTTGGCCCTAGGAAGCTGAAGTGGGTAGTTATGCATGTCTGTGTATGTGTGCCTTGGGTACACATACCTATATGTTATGTTTTTGGAAACTGGCATTTTTACTGCTCCTAGCACAGCACATGTGCACACTGGAACTGCTCCAGATTTCCCCTGTCCCTGGGGTTTCCTTTGTAGTTAACTTAAATAACAACAAACACGCCTGCCAAATTTTGCTTTATAGCTTGGCTGCTTCTTGGTCTGCTCTCTGCAGGACCTCCTTTGTCCCTATCACTATTTTCCTGCGCTCCAGGGAGGCATTCACAACCCATTCCACACCCAGGGCTGGTGCCAGAAGGATCCACCTGCTCTGCTTGTTGGCAGACCAGATATATCTGCTTTCTTTAGGAACTTCCTAAACTTGACCACAAGAGTGAACAAATAAAATAGCTTGGCCCTTGAATGCAAGCTATAGGTGCTGCTGCCTTGTTTGCAAGGTGTAGGAGGTGTTTCTACACTAATTCACCATGGCTGGCAGACGGGGCTGGGAGGGATTGAGGCAGACAGAGTTTGCTTGAGTAGCTTATAGGAGCATTTGTGTTTGCAGTTGTCAGGCCTTGTCATCTCCACAGCCGCGTTTGCTGCCTGGGATTTGCGTAGGGATCAGCTCTGCTGTTTTCAATCACATGGCACCTTTCCCCCCAGCCTTTGTCCCCCTCCAAACTCTCCTCCTGTGTCTGCCTGTGCTTTAGGCTAGAAGCTGGTCAATTGAAGTAGCAAATAAGTCCTTCAGGTTCTTTACAGGGCAGTCTGCCGAGAGGGCTGTGACTTAGAAATAGAGATTACTTATATACTAGCTACTGTTGCTCAGAAATACTTGGAAATACTCACACAGAAATATAGTTAAAAACTGCAAAGCAAACAGTAATAAGAAACAAAAGTCATGTGGGTTGTCAGCTTTTGGTTTTTATAACTTCTATGGAGTAGTGTGAACACAAATTGTACTTGATTCTACTGGTATCTAGCTTATTTTGGTAAAATATGTATGTACTTTACAAATACCAGTGTGAATTTAAAAAAACTGGTATGACCATAAAAAGAAGTTGATCCAGCCTTGAATGTGTTTCTCCTGCATTTTGTGGAAGAAAGGGGGACAAGTGTATGTCTGAAGTTCCAATTCTACCACTCTTTTTCATTTTAATCACTGGGCTCAGGAGGTAAAGATGCCAGTACGACTCTTAGAGCATTTTGAGTGATAACAGTGGCTCCAAGGATGTAGGACTCCAGAGAAGTCCAGCAAATGTTATTAAATTTCTCCAAATAACAGTCAATCTAACTTGCTCCAGCTTGTCCATGTTTTGGCAATGCTTTTCTAGAAAGGTACTACCACTTAGAGAATACCTCAGATCCCAAAACCTTTTCTAATTAAGGTTAAATGCATTCTCTGGTTCTTAAGTACACACAACTCTTTTTAAAGGAATAATGTGTAAAATTTCCCTTAAAAGACAAAATGATAAGCTTGCTTTTGCTTAGGGGAATAAAAAATAACAGCATCTCATTATGGTAACTTGGTCAGAGAGATGTAAGTTAGTTTCAGCTATACAAGAATCTGATGTCAGCCTGGTAATTACTAGGCAGAGTCAATAATACCTCTCCTCAGTATAATTGCAAATCCAGTACAACCATGACCAGAACTAAATTGCTTGAGAGCAATCAATAGAAATCTCCTGATTACATTCCCTGGTGTACACATCAGCTATAAAAAGGAAAACTGTCCATCCAAGCAAAAGGTCAACTTTACAAATGAAAACTGCAACATAAGGCTGGAAGAAGTCTGTCCACACAGTAGTCTCTTGGTTAACTCTGGCCTTAGGTGACAGACCTAAATGAGAAGATGTATATTTTGAAGGTAATAGGCTATATCTACATGAACAGTAATTTGAAGCAACTGGAGTGGAGCAATAGATTAATGTAGTTGATGCTGAGTTCCTAATATTTGTTCCCTATGTGGTTTGTGGCTTTTAGTCAGACTAAATTCAGTCTGTTTTCTCAAACCCAAGATCTCATCACATGTGGCTCAAAGCTGTCCGAAGCATCAGTCTTTTCCTCAGATTTCTGTGCCTCTTCATCAGGCTGGACATCATTAGATTTGCACCTGGACTGGAACTTCTGGCTCAGCTTTCTCTGAAGAGGGTGGTTCCAGTATACCAAAAACCACTGTGAGGATTAGAGCAAAGCATGGTAAGTGGGGAAACTCAAGGGATTAATTTCAAAACCTCCCTGTTCCTTGAACTAAAATAGTATTTCAGATGCAGCCAAAGATTTTCTCCAGAAACCCTAATTGTTGTTTTCCTAGGGCCTCATCCTTCTTCTTTTTCCTTTCTCAATCACATTTGCTTGTACATAAATCCACAAATAAACACAGCCTTTAGTGCCATTCAATTCTTACAACTTTTTTCTACTAATATTAAACGAAGAGATAGCTAAAGATTTAGTAAATGGAAGTTTAAATTTTACTCATTATTGTGATCAGAGTCTCAGAGGAAATGGGTGAGTTTGGTGTCATATTGTTTTTGTGTTCTTTTTAAAAAGAAAAAAGGGGTTTTTTTTGTGTATTCTTCAGGAATTGAATAAAAGCTTTGAAAAATGCTGAAACTTAGTCCCTTGGAACTTCCAGAAGAATTTCTGGGCACCAGAATTGTGAGAGCCCAAATTCTTACTTAGAACTCTCAAAAACACTGTGGAAAACAGTCTCCCAGCAACCTCTGAATTCTTTTTGAATACCTACCGCTGGCGGCTGATGGGTCCTGAGGAGTGAATTGTTAAATTCTTTTTTTAATATTGTCATTATATTACTCAAATATTTGTATTTTGGATTGAGTGAAGTTGGCAACTGTTACACATTCTCTCTGCTACTACATCTACCTTTGAAGGCTTTTACTGCAATGGATTAGTTTTCTAAAATGACAGGAGTCTTCTGACAAATCTGCTTTAGCATAAATTTCTAGTTTTCTCACTACATCAAATTATGCTGCCCACGCTGTACACAACGCAAAATAAAAATCTGCACAAAGCTGTGGTGTGGGAAATATCAAGAGTATTTTTGCTTAGACTCTGCTGTCAGAAAATGTTTTCTTTCCAGTGCAAATCTATGTTTCATTTGACACGTCTTTTGTTACAAGTTTATGAGCCAAATATTTTCAACAGGTGACAGATTTAATTTGGGGTTTTTTTGGATACCTCTGTAACCCCATAATAGTAGAAAAAGGTATTTGGCCCATGAGAAAATTTTTGTAGAAGCCAGTATTAAATTCTACTCATGTCTTAACAGGAAAAAAAACTGTGACAGGCATTGCATTTTGTGTTATGGTATGGATTAAAGTAGTGCAGTCAGAATAGCGTAAAAAGGCTTTTAAATAACTGATAATTTCATCGTGTTGGAACCAAGGGTAGAACTACAATGCTGTTGCATTAGTACTGTAATGCTACGAACATTTTCAATTATCGTGCTTAAGCTTGCTAAGAAGCTAAAATGAACACTATCAATACAGTGTGGCAGGAGTAGCACAATAGCAGCCCACTACTCTCTTGCTTTCTCCCCCTCCCCTCCTTCCTCCTTGCTACCAGAAGGCAAACGTGTGGACTCTTGCCCACACCACTTCTAAATTGCTCAAGCAATTGTTTCCTGTAGATTAATTTGTAATTCTGAATCTCAAGAAGAAGGAAATGGGAGCACGTTCCTCCCCCAGGCCATTTACAGGTCTGGAGCTTTAAGGTAATGCAAAGCAGAGGCTGAGGAGCAGGCACACACACACACACACACAAGGAAAGGGAGGGAGGCCACGGCGAAGGTGACCCCAGAGCGTTTCCTTTGCAAAGGTCTTTCTTTGTGTACCAAAACACCTTGCTTTAACCTGCGCTTGTGTCTTCCTTTCTCTTTCCTCTGGCGCACGCAGGCTTGTGTAGAAGAGGAGCTGCGGGGCAATGTGTGCACACAGTGTGGGCACACTCACGGGGCTGCGCTTCGAGGGGGCCCCTGGGTCACACTGCCGCCTTTGTTTGCCCGTGGTTGCTCTGGTGATGATAATTTCCTTACGGAAAGAGGGACTAAAACAAACAAACAACTTCCACCAACACTGATGCTGTTCTTCATACTGTCCAAACGGGGCAGCGGGAGCTGTGAGCTTTTAAGGTTGTTTGGAAATGGAAAGCAGCAGACAGGCAGATTTCAAGGGAGAGTTAGAAAATGTAACCAGTGATCTGAACACTGATGCCTTACTACTGTTAAAAGCCCCCTCAGCACTTATCTACAACTCTGTTCTCTAAATACCATGTAAAATCTGTCATTCCATGAGAACATTCCCCATCTTCCTTTTCCTCTACCTTTTGTGGTTATTTAGAATAATTTAAACAAATTTATCAATATCTGTATTTTCTTTTGTTCTATTTTAGTAGTGAGGATTTCTTCTCACCTTAGACTGAGCAGTCCACAATGAAATAGGCATAAAAATGGAACAGAGAAGGCTAAATGGACCCAGAGGAAAAAAGTGTTTAAAAACGGAGGCTGATAATTCAGATTTTTGCAAGCTTCCCAGAAAGCTTTCTGGAGGGAGGCTTCCCAAAATGTGGCATTGTTCTCTTCTGCTTCACAGAATGGAGAGAAGACTCCAGAAAAATGATAGAGCTTTTGATACAATGAGCTTTTAATACAGCAGAGAAGACATAAACATTAAAGAACAACAACTCTGGAGGGTTTCTGTCTTTAACAATTTTCTAAGACCCCTGCTACCAGTTTTGCTCACAATATTCCAGGGGTTTTAGGTATTAAGGATCTTTTTGCTTCTGCTTGTAAATGGGAAGTTAGAATCCCTGATGGCAAGTGTGACTTTAGGTCTCCTGCCTCAAGGTTGCCCCTTTTTTTCTGCCAAAGGTCAGCCTTTTAGGAATTTTAGGGCTGTGTCTTCAGTACACTGGAAAATTAATGCTGTGGGAGAAGGAAAAGGGCAGGAAATCAAGTTGTGTTGTATCATTTCACCTATGGGTTCTTATGCTTTGATCTAGAGTGTCTATAACTAAATGACAAGTGCAAAGTCTCCTGAAAATTGCCAGAAAGTCAGTTGAGGAGAGAGGGATGTTTAGAAAAAAAATATCTGCAATATTATCTCAGGGATTCCAGACAAAATTTTCTTTCCTTATAATTTGAAAAGGATTTTTTGAATGCTTAGTAAGTTTATTTCCATTAGAAACTTTAGGGAGCATTGTTGAACAAATGTTTAGTATTACTGTGGACTCTAGAGTGTCCTTGTTTCAGAGAGGCGTTAAATTCCCAGTCAATCTATTTCAGTGCAGGGAGGAGAAAATCTTATCTGTAGTCTGCCCAAGGCGTATTAACTCCTGCCAAATCTTTTTCCTTAGACAAGACTGTCAAAGCTCACCCTGAAACCATCCATAAGGTAAGAGAGGAAAGCGTAGAACAAATGGACATCAAGTTACGAGGGGTTTCCAGGTGCTGTAGAGCAAAGGAGAGAGCCTTCCCAGGAATGACCACCAAGAATTGCTTTGTGCTCTTCTTGATCCATTTGCCATGGCACCACAGTAGTACAGAAAACATCTTAAATCCTGTCTTTGACATCTATAATGGGGATTTCACTGGTCAGAAAGAAAATCCAGCTGTGTAAAGAGGGCACTAAGACTGCCCCTGACCACACCCTGATGCCTGGAAACAGCTGGACGTTTGAGAAAGAAGGTCAGGAACATGGAATAAAGGGACATGTTCTAGAGTCAGGAGATTATATTTGGCTGAAGTTTGGCCATCTGCTTAGGGTGGAGAAGGAAATCTCATTTGGAAATGAGAGAATCTGGGACATTTTTATTTTATCTTTACTGTTTTTCACATATCTGTTTTCCAATTAGAAATATTTAAGACTTCCAAGATGTAGCTGGTATTCACTCTAGCAGCTAGACTAGAAGCCTTCTGCAGGTCTCTAATTATAGTTGTTGATTTGCCAAGGAATAAGCTGTTTATCTTGATTTGTCAAGGAAACAGGAAGACTTACTGATTACAGACAACTGTCTGATAACTACACTGTATTTATGTCTATCTCTTATCTATTCTCTTAACCTCTAAATATCTCAACTATTTGAGTCCAGTGTGGTGAGCTAGAAGGCTCTTTCATATTCAGCTAAAATGTGCGTGTTGGCCAAGTGTCGGCCAAAGTATACTGGTAACCTAAGAAATTCAAAGAACATGTAGTTCAGATGTGTTGAGGTTAAATCTAATACGGCAGCCTTGTGAGTGTTCCTGCTCTCCTCTTCAGCTGTTTGTGCTTTGCGTGTCCCATGTGCAGACGATGTTGTGGTGCTGACCTTCACGGAGGGAATGCTGATGTGCACTGCTGGCTGGAGTGGCACTGGTCAGAGGGGCAACTGGCCCCGGCCTCCAGGCGGGATGGGAGACCTCCCTCCTCTTTGGCACAAGTGGACTCTGCCCCAGACTGGAGACTGAACTGCTTTGCACAAAAGGGAGGGGAAAAAGCACTAGATACAGCTGGTCAGTACCAAGCCAAGTTCCCAACCGTATTCATAACCTCCTCTTAATGAGCTTCGATTGTTCCAGGGCAGCTTTTCAGATTCTCTGAATGAGCTTTTAGAGGGAGATTTTTGATATTTTGATTATTTCTGATACAGAAATCTTGCACTTTGAGCAAAATGGCAGCTGCGTGACGTCTTTGAAACATTTGGACCTATTCTTTATGACATCTATACTACATGTGCCAGAAGAATTCAGTAGGAGGAACTTGAAAATTGTTATGTGGAGCCAAGTATTACACTGTCCAAAAGCTTTTCTTTGTGTGTTATTGTGTATATTAGAGAACTTATTTTGATGAATAATTTAGAGTTCTTCTGGTGCTATCCACTGCCTCGAAACTCAAAAGGAATCTACTTTTCTGAGTTTTCTTGAGCTTTCTGACATGGTTGCTGAGATGGCTTTATAAGACTGTTTTGGCTTCATACGCTTTACGAGACAGTTTGTCTTTTCTCTTTTTGCTTTCCCTTAATTTTTCCCTGCTTGGAGTCTCCTTGCAATCTGACTTCAAGGACCCTTCATGGGCTTGTTGTGGAAAGCATTCAACTCCCTCCGCTCAGCATGTTCACTCCACTTTACCTGCCCTATAGTCTTGTTTATTGTTGTTTAACATTGATATTATATATTGTACTTAGATTTTCAGTTGTACTGGATCTTTGAAAGCTGGCAGGATGAATTGCTTGGTTTCCAGTCTCTAATGTTTATCTCCCCTTGGATCTCACCATCTGTTTCTTTTTGGCAGTGCAGGTAAATGATTTTTTTTCAGCTTCCTTTCATTTTCCCTGTTTCCTGCAGATACTTAGCTTAGATGTCTCCTTTCTCTCTTCAGATATCATCCAGAAGGTTTTGGTGGAGTTTACTGAGGCTGATAAATCTGACTGAAATTTCCACACTATATTGGGTTTACTTAGAGGAGAGGAATTGGGGATGTTTATTTTATTGGGATTTGTATTCACTGTCACATCCTCATGGAGTGATGTGACAAACTTAGGATAGACTTTTTACTTTTCATTCAAGTTTATTCCTCCTAACTTCTTCCACCTGCCTTTATTTCTCAGCATTAATCTTTGAGCACATTGGCAAGCCACATGATCATTATTTTGGGGATCAATATCTGTTTTTTAAGAGTTCAGTTCTAGTATAGTCCAATCCCAGGCTCAGCTACCAGAGGCAATGCCTCACCTCAGATCAGTAGCCATGCAATGGAGTCCTGGCCTTCAAAGAAGGTACACTATTGTGTTTTAAATTTGTCTCATTTGTGGCCAATCTCAGAGTCTTGTGGATTGCAAGGGAGAGTCTCAAAACTTGGAGATCTGTTACACATTTCTGCATACTGTTGAAGTGATAGAAAACCGGGACAAAATGCAGGATGTGTAAAGGAGAAGGCTTTTTTCACCTCAATTTTATCACCCATCACAGAAAGCCCAACTTTGAAAAGCTACCCTAAATTTTTGTTTTTGCAAATATTTGGAGGTATAAAATGTTGTCTTTCAGAGCTGGTGATGTTATCCTTCTATGGCCATTTACAATGTTACCTCACAGCATCTCTACTTTCATTATTTTTTAAAGTTGGTAATGAAATCAAACGGGATCAGCTTGTGGTATGTGCCTTAACGAGTTACTGAAGGGCAGTTAAGGCTCTGCCTCATGAAAGGATTAATCTGAATGAAAGCCGACCTGCTGTTCTCTTTTGTCATTCATCAACTGTCCTCAGATTCTCTTCTCAGTCAGACCTATGAAATAATTTGCCAGTTGTTGCAGTCTGTCAGCTATGCCCATTAACTAAAAGTCATTTCCATACAACAGCTGTCCCTCTGTAGCTTCTGTGTAACAAGTCGGTTCTCTGTCCCCTTCCAAAATCAGAACCCACAGACATTTGGCATTCTTCTTGTGAATGCTTGTAAAGAGCCCAAGACCCAAACTGACACCAAGGCTGAGTGCCCTTCTGGGAATCAAAGCCCTTCCCGGGGTATACTCTTTGATTTTCTATTGTTCTGTCCAGTTCATTAGGTCAGAGACGTGCTGGATGGGCACAGTAGATTTTGTGTAATGGTTGGTAACGTTTTATTTGTTGTATGGCTAAACAAAGGGGTTTGATTTCAGTTCTGTCAGACAAGCATTTCTCCTTAACTACTGAAAATTAATTTTTAAGCTATGCTATAAAGGTTTTTACTATGATCTTTTCCTTCTTTTCCAGCAATTTTTGGCAGCTCCCATAACTTCATGCAAGATGATGAGATCCTTTTGACAGCTTAGTAAGAGGTAGTATTTTTTTTCTGACAAAACCCAAAGATATACTAGATGTTATAGCAGGACTATTGGTACAGGTAGTACTTAAATGATGAATAGTTCCTTAGACATTGGGGTTCATAAGGGTTTTGGTTTCCCAGGTACTGATAATTTCCTGATAATTACTGTCTTCAACCACTTTGCAAACAGCCACAGGCTATTCTAATACAAGACAACTGGTCTTTAGATTGATCCTATCTGCTCTTTAGATTGATTAATGTTTTTAGAAGTTTTTTTGCATTTGGCTGATATGTAGATTCTAGACTGTTCTCAGAAAATATTCATCAAAGCACTTAGGGCTGTATTACTTGTAAAAACATTTCTCAGCTCCAGTGTTGCCTGTTTGATTTGAAAAAAACTGTCTGCTTTTATTTCCTTGAGCTTGGAGTAAAGCCTCTGCTTGTTGATTTACCCAGTAATTTTACTACACTTGAAAGTCTGTGTGAAATTCTGCTGTAAGGCTTCAAAAAAGCAGAGGAAAACACCAATTTGATTTTTTTAAATTTACTTCTAAGACTTATTACTTATGTAAGAAAAGATAGATTTCAAGGCTTTGCTGATGCTCTCTTATGTCTTCTGTCATCAAGTCCTGGAATACATTTTATACTTAGATCTTAGTCTTGCATGAGATGTGTTTCTCCTACTAATGTATTTCAGCACCTGAGGTAAAAATGCCCACCTGAATCACTGCATGCTGTCATGTTTAGTTTTCTACAGGTACCCCTTGCTCTCCTGTGTGAGCTATGCACTCACACCTCACAACCCTGGCCGACTGGAGGGAGAGCAGTGTGCACTGGGCACTCTGTCACTGTGGAAAACCACTTTAAATCTCAGTCCTCTAATGACTTACGCTAAACCAAAGCCAGAATCACCACATGGTATCTCTGAATTCACTATATCACTTGAAAACACTGTCTCTACCAAAATCAGGTGACCTTGGTGAAAGCCCGTAGCCAGACATTCATTACAATGTGCGTTGCAGCACTTTGGGTTAGGAGATGAGTGAATGCATTTACCCATTCTCAGCTGGTTCAGATTTTCTGGATTTACTGCATTTGTGACTGCTGAGAATAAGCTCTACTAAGCTGCATACATTTTAGTATTTTTGTTTTATTGCAACACTTTTTTCACAGAAACTGGTGAAGGTGTCACTGCTTAATACGGTTGGGCTTACAGAGGTGAGGGAGCAGAAGCGAGACAGAGGAGGGGGTGAGCAGATGAGGACAGTGACCTCTTAATCAACTTAAGCTGTAGCCACAACACATCTGACTGTGTCTTGAACAATTTTAATTAAGAAAAAAAAGAAATACAAATGTTGACATGGGGATGGCCAGGAGCCAGGGATGAAATTCTGGCCACATTGAGCATGCAACTGGAAGGAATTTCCCGGGTCAATAAACCCCATCCCATGTTTTTCCAGGAAAACATTCTTGAACTGATCTTGGTCCACATTAAAGTTTATTTGGTCTGTTGACCTGCTACCCTTGAAAGCCAAACATCCCGTAAGACTTCATTGGGCTGTGATTTCATTTCAAGTGATAGTTCAACAGAGCCATGAATACACAGAGAAAGCTTCTGATTAACCCTTCCAAGCAATGCCTTCCCCACCACACACCCCGATCACATCCCAGCTGACATCCTGCTTCTTAAAGACACCTTCTCAAAGTGCAGCTCCGTGTTATAGGGAAGCAGCAGAATAGCTCTACAAGTTTCCATGAGAGGGTTTTCTGCACATTGCAAGTTTCGGTCCGCTACAACCCCGCAGGCTTTGAGGCTGAAATGTCTGTTTTCCACTACTAATGTGATGTCAGGAAGAGATTTCTCTCTTCCTTCTTTTACGCAGACTTCATCCATGCTGTTTTCTGGTGATCGGTTTTTTCACAAAGCTAAAGGGGATCACTGGGAGCCATAGAGGTTAGGAAATAACCTAGTCTACATTATTGCAATTTTTTCAGTAGGCCCTGTGCTGCTAAGGGTAGTTATTTCTCCTTTCTCTGTAGTCTTTTGATTTCTTTCTCAGACAGCTCATACTTACCTCACAGCTGTCCTAATTTCCCTGTCAGTCTTGGGGAAAACTTGTCAACTGGGCTCTGACCTTTGCTTTCCTAAAATCACACATCTGTGTGTTCCAACTTTCCTTTCAACATTCTTTTTTTAAATTTGTTTCCTGATTTTGTCTTTTTCTACATATTTCTGAAAAGCAGTGGAAAGAAAGACAAGCAAACTAGACCATTTGCCTGTCTGGCAAGGGAAATGGCATGATTTTAAAACGGTTGAACTAAAGAAATAGTAAAACCTTCAAAAAATTCTAACATTTGTTAGGATATTTTTGTTTATTTTTGGAACTGCGGAATAGCCATGATTTTCAGAGTTTTGACCTTTATTTTGAAGAATGTCATAATTTTGCCAGCAAACTCAGCTGTCAATATTTTCATTTCACACCTCTTTATAGAAGTTCATAACTGACCTATAAAATTACATATACGGAGCATATGTGGTNTCCTGTAACTCAAAAGCAAGCCAGTCAGATTTTTTGTTCTTTTAAACTCCAAATGATTAACTTCTTAATCTTTAATGTGGACTGATGCAGTGCCTGCGGCCATTATGGCAAATAACCACATTATTGCATTTAGGAAATTAGCTACTGTGTGCTTGTGATAATTTTGTCTCCATTAAAATAGCTCCCAAATTTTAAGCTGGCAGACTTATTACAGAAGTCAGTTCTGCTTTTAGAGACACATCGTCTTTGTGCATTCATGTAGATTCACCAAAGTGTATTTGAAAGGTTCTTTGTCTGTGAATTTTAATATTAAGTGTTTTTCTGCTGAAGGACTGGGGGAGGGAGGAAGGTAAGGGCCTAACTCTCAGAATGCTGCATGTTTTAGAGGAAAATTTCACTTTTAAAAATTTCTCTAATGATCATCTTTGAATGATTCATACCCATGTTTAACTCCTAGAATGTAATAGGTCTGAAAATGTTATGGGATTATAATTTCCAAACAGGAACATGTAGGATAAAAATGTTACTCTGTAAAAGTGATTGTAACATTCACAGGAACTTTAATCTTCAACTCCCCGTCAGCGTCCTTTCATAAAATACTGCGACCACCCAGATATCTTGCGCGTCTGAAAATCTGGCATAAAATTACTTTTTTTTATGAGACCCACATCCTTATTTAGTTTTCTCCCAAAGAGAGCTAGGTTTAGTGAAGTGCCGTATGACAAAATCTGTACAAGAGGGAAGAGGGGCAGTGAGAATATTTTGACGCAGACCGAGAATATTTTATCCTATGATGATATTGTGGGTGATCAACTCTTCCATTCCTTTTTTTGCTCACTAAATATCAACCTGATATAAAAACAGAGAAAATCAGCATTGACCTCTGAGCAAATTCATTGAAAAATCGGAGTTTTCTTCCAATGAAAATTGAAGATGCAACCTCTCCCATATTTTTGTGAGAAAATTTTTTGTGAGAAATTGTTCCCACCACACAATCCAATCTATTGTTGTGTGGGTTTGGGCAAGGCTTCTCCAGGATATCTCTCACACTGATACACTCTTCAGTCACCAGTTTTAGCAGGTCAGTCTCTTGCTGGCCTTTTGTTGTCCTGTTCACATACGCAGCCCGGAGCAAGTAGTGGTGTAGATCTCTATCATGTCAGTGTTGCTTCTACTTGGAGAACCACGACTTTAGCTGCTCACAGCATGTTTTAAACCTTTATTTTAAGGGGAGGGGGTGTGTGTGAGAAGTAAAATTGGCCAGGCCTTCGAGATTGCTGAATGCCTTAATGTTCCAGTTTGCAAGGAAATCCTAACCCAAATATACCTTTAGTGGTTTTCTGTTTGAGTGAAGAGAGTTCACAGAGTTGAAGTCCTAAGGTTACATTAATAAGGCAGTATGTTGAAAAGACAAAGGCACAGTGTCTCTAAACAAGCTATACTGATTCTAGGCTTGGAATACACGACTTTTGGGTGCCTTGAAAATCCTTTCAGGGTCTTCCATACTTCAATATTTAAGTTCTGTCTTTTAACGATTAACTGATTGATCCATTTAACATCACATTCATTCTCTTACAGATGTGAATTAGCATACTCCTTGCCAGAGCTTTACAAGACACAGTAATAAATCTCAAAAAATAACGAATATAGATGTCATGGAAACCAGTCTGGAAAAATATTGGTTATCCCACAACTTATGTTATTGGACTGAGTAAACATTTGATAACATAGAAAATGTTAGCTTTTCCATCATTCTTTTACCTGTGTTAAAGTGCAAAAATAACCTTTTTCTTTAAAATGTACAGGCTTCTTTTTTTCATTTTGCACAGTACCACAATATGAAATGAAGACTAAGTCAGCCTTTCTGTTAGACATATCCACATCTCCAAAACCAAAATTCCACATACAGCAAACCCACCTGGTTTCAGATTTGCTCACAATTTTAGTTGGATTTGTTGATTTCAGTGACCAGTGTAGAAAACTGAGCAAGTTTGAGGCCCTTCTTTACAGTTATTACATACTGAAGTTCTTGGGTGCCTGGGAGCTGGTGATTGTGCCTGGGGACTTGGTAGCTGTTTTTGGCATTTCACTGGTGGTGAACAGAGAAAGAAATCTAGTGAAAGATACGAACATTTCCATGCATCTCCCAAGAACTAGAATTAGTTTCTCTGGTTTAGAACGGAATCCTTCAAAATGGCAAAGAGGGATGTCCTTGCATATTCCATATTCCAGAAGACCAAAAAATACTTAACAAAGTAGAGGCAGCATTTCATTTTGATGGACATCACATGTATTTCCCAGATTTTAAAACTGTTTATTTTTTATTTTACTTCTCTTGGCAGAAACGTTACACAACGTATAGAAATTATAAACCTGAGCTGGTCCTAGCAGAAGACCATTCTCATCTTACCATGGGAATTAAGATATTTCACCTTAATGTACCTTCTATTCATATTCAAGAGAACTATTTTAATTTTATATAAAAGAGCATGCAAATTCAGCTTTGTCATAGTTCACCTTATTATAAAAATTCCTGCTCATACCATTGTCTTACTGAAGTACAAAACAATGTTTAGGTGAGGCAGTACTACCTGAAGATTTTTGACTAAAGGTAGTTAAAAATCTGGCCTATGAAGCTGAAATTCCAGCTCCTCTTCAAAGCCGTATTCATGGAGTCAGTTGTTGTTTCATGGTGTGGAAGAAACTGTTGCTGGCCTCTCAAAATAGGGGGTGGAGGGGAGATGAACAACTCTATTACTTAGCTATACATGCTGCTTAATAATCTTATTGCACATGGGGCTGGGCCTGTACCCGAGAGTATCATTACTTAGAAACTAAGAAGAGGAAGAATCTTTATTGCTGCTAGAGAGGAGGCTGCCAGAAATCCTGTGGTTGAATGCCCTGGAGAAAGCAAGAGTTTTTCAATGTGCTCAGAGGATTACAAATAAAAGACAGAGACAAATGCTATACTCTCCCAAACAATTATTGATTGGCTGATACACTTAAAGGATAAGGACTCTGTCCTGCAGGCCGCAGAACTGAAGACAATCATATATAAGGAGAAGAAAATCCTGTTCCTTCTAGAGCTTGGATAGGGGAGCACATACCTGGGTGCTTCTGAAACAGGGCTTTATTAAAAGAGTGGAAGCACAATATTGTGAAAGCCAGGAGGCTTAGTCATCAAGGACAGGTGTATATGTCACCTACACAACCTCTCAAACAAAGTACTTGGAATTTGGTAGATGATGCTTGAGTGAATTGAGTTGGGTGAGGGTTTTTTTAATTAATATTTGATTCATTACCTTCTATTTAGAAGACTAAATAAAAGACATAGAAGATATTGTTTGTTTAAAATTAAGCAAGTTCTCAACTTTTCTCTTTGGAGAGAAGTGAAAGGGGCAGGGATATTGAATTTTTACTTCTCATTTCTAATGTTTTTCTTACATGGACATTTATTTTGGACAGAATGATCTACCCCTGTGTAGACTGCTGTCATTGAAAAAGTGTGTGTATATATATATTTGAACAGAACAAACCCCTGGAACTTCTGTGTTTTACTAGCATACCTCATCATTTGCTTATTTATTGTTGTTTTCATATCCAATTTCCTTCTCTTCTTTTAGTGTTCAGAACTCCCATCATACCTGTCTGTATATTCAGCTCCTTTGTCTCTCCGTAAATCAGAGGAGCATAAGGCAAATATTTTTGTAACGCTAGTATAGACTTAAAACTGACCAGTCCCTTAAAAACTGAGCAACACAAGAACTCATGAAGTGCAATGAAAATAAGCAGAGAGAGGGGCAAAGGGAACAGTAAGCTAATAAAAGGGAGTAATATTTCTGTTCTTTGTATCAGGAATGATGCAAAGGTAGAATTGAGCACCAGTTTACATAAAAGAAAAAAATGTATCTTCTAAAACTCTTCCTGCTAAAGTCCCATTCACTCTCACACCTCCCATCTCACAAAAAGAAAACAGGTCCAATGGAGAGAAAAAGAAAAACAAACCAATAAAAATTTAACAATACCCCACAAACAAAGATGCGAAAAAAAACAGGAAACCAAATATGCTGCTTTGGGCAGTGGAAGGATTAATTTTCTTCACAGTGGCTAGTACACACATATTGGATTTGATCTGAATTCAGAGTTGATAACACAAAGATGTTTTTGTTATTGCTGAGCAGGGCTTACACAGAGCCAAGGCCTTCTCTGCTCTTTGTACTTTCATGCTGGTGAGGAAGTTGGGGGTGCATGGGAGGCTGGGAGGAGACACAGCTGGGACAGGTGACCCCAACTGACCAAAGGGATATTCCAGATCATATGGCATCGTGCTCAGTACATAAAGCTAGGAGGAAGAAGGAGGAAGGGGGGAGCATTTGGAGTGATGACATTTGTCTATCCTAGTAGGCATTACACATGATGGGGCCCTGCTCTCCTGGAGATGGCTGAATACCTGCCTGCCATGAGAAGCAAGCAGTGAATTAATTCCTTGTTTTGCTTTTTTTATGTACATGGATTTTCTTTTCACTATCAGGCTACCTTTATCTCAATGCATGAGCTTTCCATCTTTTACCCTTCCCATTCTGTCTCTGATCCCACTGGTGGAGGATGAGTTAGTGGCTGCCTGAGGATGACTGCTGGTTGGGGTTAAGCCACAACACCAAACACAACACCAAACAAAACAAACAAATCCAACAAAACTTTAGTTTT
>VZRF01005648.1:757930-806452 GCA_013396875.1 Vireo altiloquus | reverse complement strand
AGTAATCTTTTTATTATGTTGTGAAGTGTGTTACATAAGAAAAAAGCAATTCTGTGCAGATCAAGACAGAAGAAAATTATTTTTCCCCTATAAATTGTTTTCTTAATGTTGTGGTCTTGCTACTCTTTGCAGAATATTTTACCTAGGTTTCATCATGAGGAGCTGATTCAAAACATATTTCCTACAGAGAATATGCAATTATAAAGCTAAGCTAACTGTTAAAAAATGGAAGCAATTGATTTTGAGGACTCCTATTTATCTGCAGGATTTGAATACAATCAAAAATATCCTCAGTTTTTATATGCAAGTAGCAGGAGATAAAGGAAACAAAGATAAACTGATGCACAGAGTGAGAAAAGTCTTTAGGACATTAAGCCAATTTAAAACAGCATGGAAATCAAAAGTCAGTCAACAGGTCAAATAAATCCTCATAAAAGAAAACTACAGATCAAATCTGAAGCAGTTTACAGAATGGGCAATGGTACATGCAATATGTTTACATAGGAGTCAGTGAGATTATAAAACAATATATGAAATAATTACTCTTGGTTAAACCTCAAAGGGTTTGGAGGTATTGTTTTAGCTAGAATAAGCATCAAAATTTTGGCTACTTCTCCAAATCTTCTCATGGTTTCAAGAAGTTGACAAACAAAATAAAACATAACAAAATAAAAAAAAATCCTTACACAAAGGAAGAATATGTGCAGAAATCCTCACACTTTTTTCTTTCAAGTGTCTCCTTCCCCCTGTTCTGGTATATTTGCTAATGCTTCCCAGAGGTACATAAAAAGTGATAATGACCCTAACATTTCTTTAAAAACCTTGATTCCTTGTTAACATCTGAGTTATGGATATTCGTGTACATGTCCTTCTTCCAGAATAACTAGATCATTTTTAAAATTTCTAGTTAGGGAAATATGTGTGTTATCACGAAATATATTGATTTACATAGACAAAGTGGATAGTTGGTGTTGAGGAAAGTAGATAGTTGAGGAAAATAAAAGCATTCAAATTTTAACATTATTCTTTTTTAATGGGAATGAGGGAACAGGATTGATCCAAATAACAGTAACTGCTTAACTTATTGTCAGAAGATGAAAATGCAACAAACTGTTGTAAATAGAGCTGTACAGGGGAAAAGGAAACCAGATGGGTTATGTGTTCTGCATCTGGCTGAATTATGGGTAACACAGTGGTGTTACAGGTAAGGCTCCAGCACAGGAGCCCTCCTGTTAAATGTGCATTTAGACTCTTAGAGGCTGCACCTAGACAGTATTGTGATCAGATGTCCTGGCTTCCCAATTATCCTCACAACATCTTTTTGATACATGCCCAGAATGCTCCCAGCTTTCTTTTGCCTGCATTTCCAGGTCTTATCCCATTACAGAACATGGATTTAATGGATTCAGATACAGGAATTTTTTCTTTGTTGCTTGCAGTGACTCAGCTGAGTTTGGGATAGTAGCAGGAACTAAAAAGAGCCCGTAGGAATCTGAGAATATTGTGCCCCTAGAGTGTACCCCTATATATTTCGCAGTGAATGGGCTTGGAGATGCCAAAGGAGTTTTATCCACTGCTTTCTCCCCCTTAGAGTTTCCCAAACACCTATCTTTTTTCCATTCTGGGATAGAGGCTTAGGTTACTAAGTCTCCAGATGGAGTTGTATATCTGCACTTCACACTATCTCTGCATTTCACTGTGTGGAATGTGCACTATCTCTCTACCTAAAGTAGAGCTATAGGTACTCCAGATAACATTAGTCCTTCCCATTATCTGTATTTGTGTTGACCTATTTGCCAAAGCTTGTAGCTGCCTCCTTTTACTACTACCCAAGAATATCTTTTAGGATAATTTATTTAAAAAGTGTTTATACAGAAGGCAAAATTTGTGTACTTTGATGGCTTATTAATTTCTTTTTGCAGATAAATGTATTTATCTAATGTAAATGTATTTGCCTAATGTAAAGATTGCTAGAAAGATAGCTCTCAGTCCAACACTCTCTATATTTCACTCTTCTGTTCCAGTTGGAACTAGGTGAACTTTAAGGTCCCTTCTAATCCAAACTATTCTACAATGCCATGATCAGTTCCTCTGAGTTATTCTGTTCAATTATTCAATCACTCTCTCTGACTGCTGGCTATGTAACAAATTTAGGGAGATTAACATCCTAAATTCAGTGCCTAAAATCAGTTGCTTTAAATGTTGCTCTTAGCACTGTTTCTCCTGTAAAAGTATGTAAAGCAACTGCAAACCCAGTATTTTTCACATGCTCCCAAAGTACTTAGTGTCAGTAGTGAGAATGACAACTGCCACTCAGAAGAGGAGGCCCACTGGAGGCATCTGCTCTAAAATCCAGGGAAACACCTCAGACTGGAAAGAGATGAGCTCTGGTGGAAAGGAAAATGCAGACTGCAGACAGAAAACCACTGACAATTTCCATGAGCAGGAATGTGATGTAATCTTCAAAGTGAGGCCATGTTTAGAGCCTGCATGTATTTCCATAGCTTTTGGCAGATATCTGTTCTAGGAATCTGTAAACAGCAAAGATCACATCTTAGTTTTGGCTTTGCTAAACCACCCCTTCCATGACGTCTTTAAAGGACTGGGAAGGAGCTTGAAAAGTTTAAAGGAGTTATGGGTACATGAATATATTCTCAAAGTACCTAGCAGCAAAAGCCACAAGTTAGGCACGTGAGTTAAAGAACTCATTATTTCAAAGTGAGAGAGGATATGCAGTCACTTTTAGTCAATTTAAAGTTATTTTTGGTGAGAGCTCTACTTTGATTGCACTCCTGGATTTGCTGTTGCAAAATATGTGTTCCATATTTTGCTCATCTGTTTTCCCAGATGCTTAAAATCTATTCACCAGCCAGACACATTGCAGAAAAATTTCATACTCTGTAGGTAGAAAACATGACTCTATTCTTTAATACATGACATTATGCGTAGGTTTTATTCATTTATACTTCCCATCACTGAGCATTTTCTTGGTACTGACTGAAAATTTCCATTGTGAAATATTGTAATTTTTTCTACTTCTCCTAACAGTTTCAGTCAAAATCAGTGACATCTATCATGACAGGATCACAGGTCTGCTTACTCTCTGCCGTGAGTGCTCTACAGCTGACAGGTTATCTGTTAGACTCCTGAAAAAAAAAAGCACAAGGAATTAAAATTGTCAGGAGTTGCAAATAGGTGAGATACAAGATAAACAGCTGGATTCTGAGAGGGCTTTAGCAGACATGAGACAGCTGTGCTCCTGAAAAATCTGGAAGAGGCAGAGGATGCATCCAAAAGTTCTTTATGCAGAACTTTACCTAACAGAAAATAAAGGGTGCTAATTCAGTTCAGGAATATTCTAGGTGAGGTAGCCTTGTGAACTGTTCTGTCAGTGTCTGCAGCACAGCTGCATAGTGGTGGCATTTCTCCAGGTTTCAGACAATTTTTGCCAATGTGTACAATACTCAAGCACCTATTCTGTGAATCACTGGGGGCTGACTGGAGGCTAAGGGAATTTCATTCCTCACTGTCCCTCACTTGAAAGCTAGACCTGGCCTAAAGAGTATTCCAGTCATAGAAAAAAGTAACCACAACAACAAAAGGCTGAACAATCATTTGTGGCTGATTTTGACTATTTTCTGAAATAAGGAGAATTTGGGAACAAAACTACAGCAAAATGTATGTTACTAATTTATAAACTACAGAACAAAAGTGCCAGATTCTATTCTTTCTATTCTCTTTTTTTTTTGTCATTTTTTGTGGTAAATATTCATAAAATATTTATCAACAGTCTCATTATTTTTAACTAGAATATATTATGGAGACAGCTGAGAAGCAAAGAGTTTTCTGTCAGACTGTAGTTTGTCTTCAAATGCAGTATATACTGCCTTCATTACTGAGAGATGATTTTGCTTTTCAGGATCAGCGTGAATAACACCTAATAATAACAACCCATGATATCCAGACCCAGGCCACTAAGGACTGCATTAACAGCCTTCTATTATTTTAATTTTTTTTTTTACGTCTTCTCACAGTCTATATTGTTCTAATTTGTCTGATATTTTAAATATTGTATGATTGATTCAACACTCCTTTTCAAGTAGTGCAGAAAGGGGTCCCAGAGTTTGATGATTTTTTCCCAGGACTGCTGAGATCAGCCTGCTGAGGACAGGTGCTAACTTTTATTAGACCCTGGAGAAGAAACAAATTTCTATTTGTTGCATTTCTCACAGTCCTCAAAATTGGGAAGATCAGCCATACAAATGTAATTTTGCTGGCTGTTTCACATACAAAGAATTCAATCATGCAAACACTTAAACACATGCTTGGCTTTATCCACATGAATAATCCTATTAAAGCAATCTATTACTATTTTAAATGTGAAAAATCATTGGCATTTAGGACTCCCCAAAATTAGTACTGCCATTATATTTTATAACTTAATGAACACATATAATTTAAATATACTTAAGATTTAATTACACGTTTGCCATTGAAAGGGTCCAAGAGAAGAGTTATAAAGATATTCCAGTAATATGGAACTCATGGTAAACTCATTATGATCCCTGACATGGAGAAGACTTACACCAAATTATCTATAGTTATACATTAAACCTATAGTGCATTACAGTATCTAAGTAAAATGAAAGAAAGTAAAGGCTATGCAAACAAAACCACAAACTTTCAAATGGTCTTAGAACACCAGTAACTTTACACTTGCTTCCTAAGGTAAATAAAAAGAAAATACAGTCATCTTGAAAGACGTCTGAGTTAAACAGCCAAATCCTCTTTCAGTGATCATAAAATGACCATAAAATTAAATATGAAATATAACTTCAGCCCAAGAAGAAATTTAAAACATAATAAAACCCCAGGAAATACAACTGTGAAAGCAAGGGGTCTCTATGACAGGAAAATCTGCATGACTCTGCTATTCTCAGTCAGAGTTTTGATGCAACAGCACATACAAATCTAAATCCAAGTGCATAAACTAGTGCCACACTGCGGAACGAAGAAAGCATCATGATAACAAGGATGGGTGTTGGTAGCACATGCTGCAAATTCCAAATCAGGTCAGAAGGCACATGCCAATGTTGAACCCATGGAACTGCCACCAAAGTGAGCTAGGCAGCAAACAATGGTATATCCCCAAAGTCTATACACTTGTATTCTGGACGCTGATATTTAAACAGAAGGGCTGTGTGAGACTGGAAAGGATGGTACAGGCTGTTCTAACAGCTACATTTCTTTTGCTACAGCAAGAAAGCTAATATAATAACTGAGTATCGGTAAAGAAGGCTTTCATTATTATTTTGGGTGGTACTGTGACTTAGAAAGGTCAGGTTTTAGCTGAAATTTTGAATTACTTAAGTACTTTTTAGCTGTTTTTAAAACTGTTTCTCAAATGTTAGCATAATACAAAATTAGATAAATGGATGTATTATGTGGTGATTCAGGGTATTTCAGAAAACTGTTTTTGTAATGATCATATGCATTGCTTGAAAAGTCTCAAAATTACACTGCCTTGTGTTACAAAAAGCTTATTCTTTCCATAATGGTAGCTTGATAGCATGTGGGTGGAATGAGTTCTAGTTCCCAGGGCACTAGAAAGGCACTGATATAAAATATTTTTGTTTTCTCTACTTGTCCATTATATCTTGAGATAAAAGAGCTATTGAATTGTATGCACAAAAAAAATATACATCAAGAAATTGTAATTCGCATTTTTGCCATTATTCATTAACATCACACACAGTCACTTGTTGAACCTCAAGCAACATCTTTTGCACTTAATGTACCACATGATATGTCTGGGACTGAATGGTATTTCTGTTTTTCTGAGAAGCCCATGTGAGCATCCCAGCAAACAGATTCAGAATGCCTCTTCTCAGAGATTCACAACATGTATAGAGCTGGAAGGTACCTCTGGAGGTTGTCTAGTCAATCTCCCTACTCAAAGCAGGGTCAGCTGTAGCAGGTTGTATCTCAGGACTCTTGACATGGCAGCTACTCCAAGCCCTAAGCCATCTCTGTGGCCCTTTTTTGAACGTGTTTCAATAAGTTCATGTATCTCTGCACTGGGGAATACAGAACTGGACCAAGCACCTAGATGTGTCTTTAATCCAGTGCTACAAGTTCAATTTGGTGTCCACCAGGAAACCCAGGTCTTCTTCTGCCAAGGTGTTTTTCAGTCAGCTGGCCACCAGTGGATGTTGGTGTCAGGGGAAATTCCACCAAAAGTTCATGACTTTGAAATTCTCTTTGTTGAAATTAATAACATTTCTGTGGGCCACTTTCTCCAGCATTTTGAGCTTCCTCTAACTGGCAGTGCACCCACCTGAACTGGCCAACTCCCCCAGTTTTATATCATCTGCAAGCTTGCTGAGGGTGCAGTCCATCCCACCAGCCAGGTCGTTAACAATGTGATTAAATAGTGGTGGCCTAGGGTCAGGCCTGAGGGTACCCCACTGGGCCTGGGCTGCAGGAGGACTTTGTGCCACTGCTCACAAACCTGCGAGCCCAGCAGTTCAGACAGTTTGCCATCCACCTCCTTGCCTGATTATCTAACCCATACTTCATCATTTTGTCAATGAGAATGTGATGGAAGACAGTGTCAAAATACTTGCTGAAGGTGAGATAAACAATATCCACTGCTACCCTCATCCATTAAACTAGACATTTCATTGTAGAAAGCTATTGGGTTGGTCAGGCATGATTTTCCCATTGTAAAGCCATGGTGATTACTCTCAATCACTTTCCTTAAGTTTCAGAGCCGTTTACTCTGAAAAACACATAAAGGTTTATGAACTTCACCTGCATAATTGGCATTAGTTTATTGCTGTTATGACAGAGTAATTGTAATATTCTTATGCATGCCAATCTCAGCATTAAAAGCGTGATCCTGATGTAGGCATGGAGTCTGTGATTAACAAAAAAATGAGAGTAAGATGAAGTCCAGACACAATTCGTACTAAAAGATGGGTTTGGAAATGCTGTTTGGAAACCAGTTGCCTATGTTTTCAGGCTGGCCAGATATAAGAAATGTTTTTTTCTCCCCTTTGCTCTAGAAGTCAGATCATTAGCATGATGTGTTTGGCCACAGCTCAGTAACTGAATCAGTGAAAGATTATGATCTCTTCATAAAATCACTTCCCTAATCTGTCTAATCAATGTGGCAGAATTCCTGTGAGATTTTCTCTGGGCTAGCAGCTGAACACTTGAGCAATGTGTGATGGTGAGCTTGCAGCAGCACAAAAAGTTACATTGCAAAGAAAAAAATAAATATTTTCAAATTAAGATAAACCTTGTTTATACACCATGGGAAAAAGTTTGGTTAGTTCAGACAGTTCAACCATTTGAGTTATCTAGAACACTCTGTACACCCATTCTATAAAAACATTTTCATATTTTTCCTCTCCCCTTACCTTTAAAAGAGAACAATAAAACTATCATGATGTTTATTTCCTTTAACTATCTCTAACTGTGTACAATATATTTACAAACTGACTGCCAACTGTAAATCAACTGTTTGGTGTAAAGCTCTGCTCTCCCTTGTATTTGCTGACTTCTGAGGAGTCTGTTTTCCAAAACAAATTTCCTTTTCCCCTGTATTTGCTGCATTATTGGAAATCTGCCTGCCAATACAGCCCAGTGTCTGCAAGTACTTTCATTATGAACCCCCTGTTTGGGGTTCATAATTCAAATGTTCCCATTATTTTTAAGCTGAATTAGCAGCAGTTTCTTAGCCAAAGAATAGTTTCCATAATTGGTCTTAAATATGGTTTATTTTCTTTTAGCACACACAATATTTGGACAAGAATAAGTTTTCTATAATAACAGAAACACTGAGTATTACTGGATTTGGATTCCAGTTCTCTATTCTTGAAACACCAATCAAGCTGATTTTTCACTACCAATACTTTGTTTTGGGAACTAATTCATAATGCAAGTCTTAAATATGGTCTAGATAGCATGGTTTAAAATTTCTTGTAAAAATCCTGTTCAAACAAAATTATAAATGTTTAAGTCCCTCGTTTTATTCTGAGAGTCCAAAGGTTTGACATTTTGTCTTATAAATGAGGTAATATTTTTTTCATTACAAAGAATATGCAACTTGCTTTGCCTAGGGAATTTTGTTCATGTGAGTTAGAGTGTTCCTCTGAGATTTTATATCACAAATTTGTTATTAAAATTTCAAGTACCTCTGCAAAAGAATATCACTCTTTTGGTGAACTGAGTCTGTTACTGCCATCTTCCTGATACAGCGTCCACCTTCAGTGGGAACTGATGGTTCAATATTCAAATATTACGTTTTCCTGAGTGGCATCCGTAATCTCATGTATTGCTGCTGATAACATTGGCAACAACGTCTAGGATATCACATAATATTGTATTACAACTTTTCTTGGGTTTGAGAAGTTCCAGAGAAAAGGGAGCTCACCCTCAACCTTTGGCATATAGACATCCCTCAAGCAGCTGGACACTCAAAGCAGTAAGCAGATGACCTCTTATGCAATGGTTGTGAAAATTTTCTAACTGCAGCTTTCAGCCCATGTCTGTCACATTTCTTCTGGTTTGGTGAAGTGTGACATCATACAGGAAAAAAAAAAAGCTGAAATTCACTGCTGCACAGAGTGTTAATAAGAAACAATTCTTGAGGCACTGTGGTTGCCCTTCTTACTGAGCTGAATATGTGCAATCATAGTCTACCACCTGATTTTCTTTCATTGTTTCACAAGTTCTGTCTATACATTATCATTCTGTAGGACAAGAAGAGGTGCTATCAATACAAACTGAGGACAATTTTAATTTTATCTTCCATTGCTGTTGCCCGCTTGAGTGGCAACAGGTTATTTTTGGATCCAGAGTAAATGTAGGTAAGATAAATTCACGAATATGCCAGTGCATCTCAGTGCTCACAGGTGAGCTCTAAAGTTGTGCTCACCCAGCAGAGCTATTAAGTTGGGGTTGCTCAGGGTTGGAGGCCAGGCAAGGGGGTGCAGGGGCCATGGCAGACAGCAAGGCAGGTGGCACCATGCCTGTTCCCAAAGGATGCAGGCAGCAGGAGCTCAGGCAGGGGTTGGGTGTGCTTGGGGTACTGGCATTTTATTACCCACGGGCACAACTCCCTCATGGGTGAGTACAGCATGCATCTCTCTGGGGAGCCAGAGCAAGATGTGACAACCCAGGATAGCATCTGAAAAGTTCTTTTATATGTACATACATACATACATACATATATATACTCATCCTGTACTGATTTTAAGAAAATTAGAACAACACATTAGCAGAAACAGACCAGTCAATGCCTCTTATTAAAGCTTTCTCCTGTTGGAGAAAGGTCATCATGTGTCTGTTACTCTGTTAGATAAACATGCTGACTCCAGAGGCCATTTACACAGGTCTACTAAATTCCAAGCTCTCATTGCAATCACCAGTGCATGCAAGACGTGTGAAAATATTTTCTTTTTCTTCTGCAAAAAAAATGCCTACAGTAATGTATCTCTATAAAATCTTCAGTGTTGAGAAAAATGCATATTTATTTTTGCCAGGCAAGATCTAGCTTGGTTTAAAAAATGTGGATGTACATACACGTGGTTAGCTTTTGTAGAACAATGAATAAATAAACACAATGAGGCGAGATTTTCTAAATTAGATGCCATTTCCTACGGTTCCTTTAATGGACAAACCTTTGGCACATGAGGAGAAATTCATGACATTACAGTTAGGCAGAGAGCAGAACCTTAAAGTAATTTTCACTGAGGAGCAGACATATTTTCTTGTCATATGAACATCAATTGGCTCATTTCAATGCTTTATTTTTTCATCAATAAACAAACAAAAAAAAATACCCAAAACCCAAACACCAATCATCAAAAAAAATCATCAAAAAAAGCTCAAGATTCATGCTGTGTTGCATTGTTATTTTCACTTGTAATCAGAGTTACTTTTTGGTCTTTAGTAACATTGTCAACATTTTGTGTTGTCTCTCTAAGCAGTAAAGGAGGCCTTGGAGATATTCATGCGTGAAAGGTCAAACAGCTGTTATAACAGAAAGTTACTAAAATGTAATATGTAAGTAAAACATCAAAATAACTTACAATTTGTGTGATTGGAAGGGGATATTAAACATCAGACACCAGTTAATCATCAGCAATTCAGAGATACAACCCAAGCTGGAGTAGGATACTGATAACTCTTTGCCACAATGTCTATACTTCCAAATAGAGAAAAAAAAATGAGATGGAGGCAGCGGGAAAAAGTTCTAAAGCATCATCCCATAGTTCCCCTGAAGAAAAAAAAAATAATTACAGGTGATTTTTTCATGTGAGACATTTTCTTAAATTCCACTAGCCTCCAGTGACAAAATTTCCTTTTATTTTCTCAAATCTTATTCCCATCTTATTTTCTCAAATAAATTCCCTTATTTACCCAGAAATGCTTGCAATTAACAGAAGGTAACTCAGTTTGTCCCTCAACCTGCTTGTGAATTTGTGAACTTAAAACTAACAACTGCTTAGATACCTTTATCGTGACCTTAGAGCATTTACTTATGACAAGAAAACACATCATGCAAATACCACTGTGTATTTTCAGGTCCAGTCCTTCAAACTTTAAAGCAATGGACAAGTGAAGTAAATTTTAAATGGAATTTTATTCTGTTGCTCCCAGTTCTCAAAACACAGCTCTTAACAGAGAGATATCAATCAGCAACCATTTCTGCTAGGAAGCAAATTCTTGGTCCAGGAATATTTTTACCAGCAAATCTGTATTTTGATACCATGTCTTTCCTACAACAAATTTCAGATGGGATAAGGATTGGTCTGTCAATAAATAATAAAGAGAATTTTTAAATTTTTAATTTTTTTTTTTTCCCCAGAACAAACTGGCCTGAATCAGCTGTTTAAACAGCTGTGGTCCCACTCAGGTGTGCTGCAGCTGATGCATGTGAGGACAGTGACTCCAGTGTGTTACTGTAGGAAAACTTCTAGAAAACACTGTCTCTGAGAGCAGTGATGATAGGTGGTCAGTAGGTGATGATAGCATGGAGTGCTGAGATCAAGAAGGCCAAGGCCAAGTTTCAGTATGTAAAGGAAGTAAAAGGGTGTGAGGGTCTCCTAAATCTGAGCATCTAACCACTCATGAGGACATTCAATTCTTTGAGGAAAAAGGTGATTTATTTATTTTATACATGCAACTAACTTTGGCCAGAGGCCTCACGCCAAAGGAGCAAACTATTCAGTCTGGGTGAGAAAAGTGTAGCAGGTTTCAATGGCTGGAACTAGGCAATTAAAAAATCTTGGGGTTTTTCACCCAGAAATCAGGTGAAAAATTAGTATCAGGAAGCTTGGAATCAGTTTACACTAAAATGATCTAGATGTGAATTTTAATCTTCTTCCAAGAGAAAGTCTATAAGTGTTTCGTAAATATCTAAGGTAAGTAGTGCTAGCTGATACCAATTTGGTATCTTTGAATGTCTTTTCTTTTGTCTTGAAAATATTCTTTCATTGGCCTGACTTGTATTGCCCTCAGCAACATCAAGAAACTTCCTGCCATGCGCTAAGCAAAGCGTCCCTATTTTTAAGACAGCTAACCAAAGGATCAGGAACTTTTTTATTAGTTTTCCTTTTTTACCCCCACTGTGTAATTGACCAGAAGGCTTTTGGCAGCATTTTCTGTCTTTTCCTGTCCTCGTGAAGTAAAACAGGCTGGTGGAAGTAGAGCCACTGGAGAAAATACAACATAAATGTTCTGACTTGTATTTAGAATTGAAATTACCACAGCTTTTGACTGTGAAGGAATGCTTCCAGAACACTGATGCAGTTTGGAAAGGCTTAACTGTGTAGGAATATTATGCTTGGTGATACTCATGAAGCCTCTTCATTTATGAACATTAATGAGACCGGTTTTCCCCTTCTTTCCTCTCAGTGGTCAACAGATATGGAGATCCCAAAACTTGTAAATAATTATTCTATCATTACTTGACTCATTATGGCACCACCTATATGTTAAAGCAAAGGAAGAAATATAAAAAAATAAGGCTGGATAACATCATCTGGAACTGCACATACTTATTATGAATGTTATTTTATATTTTCCATCAAGGCTCTTAAAAATAATCTGGAAAGATAAGAAGGTTATGAAATTATAATAATTTTTGAAGACGAATAGTGATAGAAAGATAGAAAGATGTTATGGATGAATTCTTTCTGTTCAGAGAGGCCTTATTCCAGGGGAAATCTTATGCATTTTGACAGTTCCTTTCAAATCCAGGCACTATTTTTAATGAGAGGTTGGGTACATTAACAAGATCTGATATATTATTTAGGGTCTTTAAATAATATAAAATGCTTATCTTAATTGATGCAATTCCTTTTAAAAAGTATCAATATTCAAATGTGTTCAATTAAACATATAAAAAAAATTGCCATCTTCAAAATGTTCTCAGCAGTGACAACCTGAATAGCTCTTTGGCTCTCCTACCTGCTCTATTCCTCATGTTCATGTGAAATTTAGAGAGAATTTCAGATGGATGTGGCAAGGCTTATTGGTACAAGTAATAGCTGATTAGGATAACATTAAATCTTTGTGGAAATCAAGTATAAATAATTTGCTGTAGGCAAGAGAAAAATACATAACACAAGAAGGTTTCACTTTACACAATCTTTGCAGCTAGGCTGAAAAAGAAAAAGGTTTTCAAATATAAAAAATATCAGCATTAATAAGAGGCTATGCAATTAATAAAGGATTATTTGTTGGTTTCCTTCACCCTCTGATATTCTTTCTGCTTTTTTTCCTGCCATCTACCTTATGTTCAAATCAATACCATCTGGTCTTTAGAAACAGAGTTGTAGAAATCCTGACTAATTTTCTTTTGCAAGTGGGTGAAACTCAAAATAAAACTGTCTTTGAATCCATAAAAGAAGACCACATTAATTTTATAAAGGGGGGAAAAAAAGTCCATTTCGAGCCTCTTTGAAGGATTCTTTATCCCTACAGTCCCTGCTCAGAAGTAACTGTGGGAGTTATTCCTCACATAACTTTCTCCACTGCAGGATAACCAGTTGACTTGTATGCCTGTGACTTCCTTTGTTTTAAAACTGCAAGTGTGATACTTCATCATCACCATTTGGAAGGGTTTACAAAAGGGCATATTTTTAGAACAATTATCTTCCTGTGATGCAATGGCCATTTGAGTAGTGTTCACGTTTTGGCTATTTCTCTAACTTAAAACCAAAACACTCAGCAGATGATTTATGGCTGTAGGATCTCCTGTACTCTCCAGAATATTATAGTCTCCACATCTGTTCACTGAAGGTTGGAATTTTTGATTTATTGTTATATTATTTCAATTTTAATTTTTGTCTCAAAAATGAGAATTTCCAAGAGGGTCATTTTTTCTTCTTCAGATCTGTCAGTGAAAGAGCACTGGAATTACTCTGGCACATTGCAGTCATTCAGTAAAAATGTAGCATGTTTCCACAAACTGATTCCCCCATATCCCTAACGGTGACCTAACAAATTTCAGTTCTTCTTTAATGGTGAATTACATATCTGTGACACCTGGAATCACTGCTCTTTGGAAATATACATAGTATTAATTCTCCTGGCCAGAATCAAGGGCACACACTTTCTTTAAAAATTAAACAAACAAACAAAAAAATTCGAAAGTGCTGCAATGTCAACATCTCAGTGTTCCCTGTGCAGGTTGCTCCATTGTCCTAATTTTGTGTCCTTTGTAATTACATCAAGTTATTTACAAAAATGTGTTCTAGGGTTTTTGGGGTTTTTTTGGCTTGGGTTTTGGGGTGCTTTTTTCTGTTTTTTTGTTTTTTGTAATGTTTGGTTTGTTGGTAGGTTTGGGTTTTGGTTTTTTGTTGTTGTCTTTGTTTTTTATTTGGTTGGTTGTTTGATATTGTAAGAAAACCAGTGTATTTTCCCTTAGTTTTCAGAAACAGAGTTTCTTGGGGTTTGTGCAGTGGATGTGTACACATAAGCAGCAATATACTTCTGACTGTGGCTGCAAGTTTGTGCCTGTAATTTAGGAAATATCAAACAGTAAATGGCAAGAGCCTGTAAAATCATGCTATTTCATGTGGATGTGTCAGAGCATGGGGCTGGTGCTGCAGTTACCACCTCAGCCATTGAGTTCAGCACCTTACAGTCACAGGCCTGTGAGCCGCAATAAACAACAGACCTTGGATGTGCTGCGACACACCTGTGGTCATGAACTATAAAACTAACACCCATAACAAATTTAAGACTGGAAAAAAGAGTTCTGCATCCAAACCTGGCAATTATTTCAATTGAACCTGAACAGCAGTGATAAATTTCAGTGTTAGCAAGGCCCCCATCACACATTATCTCTTCTCATAGCTGATCTCGAAAGCATCAGAGGAAACAGACTCACCCATCATGTTTCTTTCCCTGGGCATGAATCTGAAGTATAAAGGTGTTCACAGACCCATGGACAACCAGCAGAAGCTCCAAAATTGCATGAATATTTCAGAAAATATCAGTGTTGCATATATCAGACAGCAAGTTCCTGCTTCCTGTTGCATTCTCTGACAGATTCCAATACATCACAGGCATTAGAATTCACCTTGCAATTTTATGTTGCATCTTCAAGAATTTTCTTCTCTCATGCAATTCTTCCTTGTGTGCTTGGCTATTCCTTCATTTGTAGCAGGCAATACATAGTTTAGCTGCAGGTTTTTTCCCATTGCATATATTCTCCTCGAATTTCTTGCTAATTTTGCAAAACAGAATTTGAATTGAGTTGAAGTAAATTTTGTTAAAAAAATGGTGAGATCCTTTTCTTATGTGTTGGTCCTTTTAATACTCCTTTTGCATTGTTATTGCACTTTGACCTTAATGTTCTCTCAGTATAACTTTTTTTTTGTTAATTACTGGTCTCATATACTTTTAACAATTGAAAGGTCATACTAAACTGGCGCTGATTTGAGATTTTTTTTCCCCTGAGGAAAACTTTTGGAATGTGTGGTAATTTTCGAGGTGATCTGGAAAGGAATTTAAGACAAAGAAATACAACTTCTCTGCTTAAGTGGTTACAGTGCTCTTCCTGAAAAATATATGATGTCTTTAATGATACCATCAGATTCCAGAGGTTGAGGTGGGGGGCTTAAAGTCCAGAGGTACATAGGATTAGCAATGTTTGATTTTGAGATGCTTCATAAAATTTATATTTTTGTAATTTATGTGTTTTGTTTTCATTTTTTTCAAGACTGAAAACTCTATAGATAGGCAGAGTGTTCATGATCTAAAATCATAAAATATACTTATGCCAGTTATGTACTTAGAACATAGGAAATTTGCAAATATTACAAGCATAATTTCTAGTATAGTGAATTGTGTAAAAAATTCCTCAGTGTGGGGCTGATCAGCAATAATCCTGCATAGCTAGGGTGTTTTTGTGGCATAGTCCCATACATAGGCACCCACTTCAAGCCAAACATGTTTTGTAATTTTAATGCAATTGCTAACAGTTTTACTGTGATTTCATTTAACTCCAGCATCTGTTTTTGGTTGGCTTAAATCATCCTCATGTTTCTCAAGCAAAATCTACCTAACCAAAGCCAGTTTATTAAAAGGTTTGTTCTCTTCTATAAGGTTCTAAGTAGCTTACAGAACACAAATTGAAAATTAGATGGGGTTTCAAGCCAGGATTACTCCAGGGAGCAAGCAAAGATTGGTCTTATGTGATTGCAAATATTCATAAAAATTCCCTCAGAAAATGCTTGAAAATACTTGAAAGTCTTGCATCTTCTCAGTGCTATGGAATGTGCTGCACCTTGCTGAAATTCTCTTTTGAAAACTGTATTTTGGTTCCTAGGCTGCTTTGACACCTACTTTATTGAAAGGTTAATACAAGAATGGCTTGTTACAACATGGTGAAAAAATATTAGAGATTGTAATGTTCTCTTTGAAAAGTCTTTGTTCTGAGTTCAGAAGATGTACTAGAGTTTGGAGGAATTACTTGGAGAATATTTACATTGATTTTGGTATTTGTTTTTTAGAGGTTTTGGGTTGTTTACTGTATTGCTTAAATGTGTGTAGTTCTGGCTACACAAATGACTGCATCAGTAATGTGTTTTCTAGGAAAAGAATCACGGCATGGGCAAAGGCAGGAGAAGCAGGAGAATGAGAAAGAGTTATTTCTTAAGATTTTGCTGTCAAGATGCAGTTTTTGCACCTATTGCTTGTTGCTCTTGTACACCATTTCTATTCTCAGGTACAGTCACTGATAGTTTAGAATTTAAAAGCCTGCAAGGGACCACTATAATTTTCTTCTATCTGATCTTGGTTTCAAGATCTTGCACAGCAGCAGACCAGCACTTTTCTGATTGTTGTACTGATTCATCAAAGTCTTTGGTACTATACCTCTTCCAACCTGAATTTGACTAGCACATCTCTTAAAGCCATTGGATTTTGTTATGCCTTCTTATGCTGTTGAGCCATTTATAATCAGATATCACTTTTCTTTTTCAATACCTTGTGACAAGCAGAACAGAATTGCAGTTTGCTATGCCTTCTAATGCTATAGAGCCACTTTGAATGAGCTATCACTCTTCTTTTTTGATATGTTGTCACAAGCAAAACAACCTTCAGTTGGAGAAACATATTCGGTTCATTGTCCGTAAGCATAAAGTTCTGATCATTGATTTGCATTTTGGGAGTGGGAAAAAACCCCAGAAGCATTTATACAAGTACTTGGATAAACATCTATTCTTCCCTTTTCTCAGCCTAAACTTTTTATGTTTTCTACCAATTGTGCTCAGTCCATCAGAGTCCACCCAACAAGGCGGAGGTGGTACAGGAAGCTGAGATGCTTTGTCCAGTGGCTTTCCCATGTTCTGTGCCCCACGGTTTCTTTCTGCTGGCTGATGTTTCACAGGTTTCTGACATTCCGTGTGTAACTGTGTCTGCAACTCTTGTTCGTGCTCCAGTGCAAGTCACCCATGGGTTGCAGGTCCTTTAGGTACCTACCCCCTTTTGGCATGAAAGCCACACCAAGAGCACGTATTCCAGTGTTTCTCCATATTGTCTGAGCAGGACACCTCTTGTTCTGATTGGACATCATTCAGCATACAGTCCTAAAGTTTTGGGGTTTTTCCACTGGTGCTCAGAGATTTCAGCACTAACTGCAATGGCTTCCATCTGTCCTTCCAAGAGGTCACAACTGTGACCCCCTGCTCCTTAAACCTTTGAATCCTGTCCTCTATACAATATACACAATAATAGACAACAATAAACTATTGCTGCTTTTCTGGATAAAAAAATAGACTAAGCTCGCTAAGTGTCTCAAGATAAGGCCTGTCTTACAGACAACAAACTTTATTTGTACTTATTTTCACAGAATCACAGAATAATCTGAGTTGGAATGGACCCAGAAGGATCATCAAGTCCAGCTCTTTAGTGAATGGCCCATATGGGTTTTGCACCCACAGTGTTGGTGTTATCAGCACCATGCTTTAATAATTTTCAAGTCCTTTCTAACTTTTAAACATCATTTTTAAAGAATTGACATGCTGGTATACTTCTATTTACCATGTGTGCAAACGCCAGTCTCAGTATTCAGATTTAAAATTTACCCTACTAGGGTATCTGCCATTATTGAGGTTGCTGCTTTGGTGTGTAATGTAAGTTGAGACTGATGTCCTGTGGTTTACCTATAATTAGCACATTTTCCCTTTCTGAAGAAAAACAATACAGCACTCTTGGGGTGTCCTGCAGAAGTTCTTTTTTCCTGCTGTTTTATGTTTTGTCCTGCTTGATTTAGTAAGACTGATAATCCATTGCTTGAGGGCTTGCAGCCGGGGTAAAAGCTGTCTTACCCTGCAAATTCATTCGTGCAAATAAGTTGCAAGCAATGTCACTTCTATTTCACTTTTTGACAGTAAAACCAGGGAATTTAAGAGCGTTTTGTACTAGTTTTATGGGTTCAAACCAGAGCAGCTTTGCATAATATGAAGATCAAAGACCCCAGGAAATGTTTGCTGGCCTTGAACTTCATTAGACAGCTTGCAGTCAACTCAGTTAGCATCAAGCACCAATTATGGATAATTATTTTTCAGAGATTTAGGAAGAAAAACTACCCAAATTGTGCTTCAGCTTGGCTTCACAGGGCTACTCGTAAGTTCAATGCCTCTAGTTTAAACATAACAATATAACTGCTATCTTGTGACTTCCATGAGCCGTAGCTTGCTGGAGGTTGGCAGAGCATTTCTGTCACTATAGACTTCCCTCCTGCTGCTGCATTTCCCAGGCACATGCCTCAGGGGATAGGCTCCCGGGATGGCAGGAGATCACTCCATTCCCACATCTTTCATTCTCGCTGACAGAGCAGAGGTGTTGGAAGGCCTGGTGCTGCTATTCAGGTCTCTAGGTTGCAAGGAAAATAATTAGAATGTCAGTGGGCATTTTTTTTATTCTCCCTATTACCTGATTTTTCCTGTTTTCAGTCAGCTCAGTGCTCTCAGGGTAGGAGAAACTTGTTTTGCTATTGCTGTTCCAGTTAAAATAAAAGAAATTAAATAGTTCCTTCCAGTGGCCTGCTGCATAGGCGCCTGTAACTGACTAATTGGCCTCCTGTAATTATAGCCGTAGTTGAAACACATTTACTATTAGATGGGAGGTTTATGTAGGTCATCTGGTTTTCTGGTAAAGTTGAGCTGTACTCAGGCATGAAACCAATCTACCTTACCACTGATCTTTGTGATTTGCTAATATTTTATCTCTGCCACAACGAACCTGTATTAAAGGAAAGTATTAAAGGAAAGTATGTCCTTGAACACGGCTATCGATAAAGTAGGAGAACCAATTTTAACATATTCAGAGCTTTAATAGACAATGTTGTGTGAGATAACAATCCTCCTCTGCATGTTCATTCCAGGCAGCTGTTGATATATGTACAGTCATGCATGTGCCTACTGAATTTTTACACCCTCTGGGAAAGTACAACCCCAAGCTGCAAGTCAGGACCACATGTAATAGCTCATGTGGGCATACACTTGCATTAGATGTATGTAAATGTGCAAAATAAACATTGTCTTACTTCTAGACTTTCAGCTTTTTGGTTTATTGTTCAAGATCATACTGCTTTCCTGTTTCCTTTCTGGATTGAGATATATATTTCAGATGATAATTATGCCATAGTTTAATTGTTTTAAAAATAAAATTAGGTTTATCATTTATCTGCTTTGAGATTACCTGAATATATAAAAAAATTTCAAGTTCTTCATGTTCTTGAGCATCTTATTAACAGAATTCCTTTGAAATATGAAGGCCAATTCTTCTGTTGTCTCCTAAAACCATTAATATCTAATAATTTAGTTTGCTTTTTCCAGAGAGAAAAAAAAGTCCTTACCAATAGGAAAAACTCTTTAGCTAGTTGTTTTCCATTTTTATTTTCTCCAGTTAACTTTGGCTTTAAATTCAATACAAACTTTTAGTCCAGTTTTTACCTTTGACCATCGCACAATTTCACTGGTGTGGAATTATCATAGAAGCACAGAATATGCTGAGTTAGAAGGGACCCACAAGGATCATGGAGTCCAACTCCTGGCCCTGCACAGGCCCATCCCCATGAGTCACACCATGTGCCCAAAATCATTGTCCAAATGCCTCTTGAACTCTCTCAGGCTGGTGCTGTGACCACATCCCTGGGCAGCCTGTTCCAGTACCCAAAGCCCCTCTGGGTTACAAATCCTTTTCTAACATCCAATATTCTAATATCTTTTTCTAAACTCCCCTGACACAACTTCAGGCCATTCCCTTGGGTCCTGTCACTGTCACCACAGAGCAGAGATCAGTGCCTGACTCCTCACAAGGAAGCTGTAACTGCAGTGAGGTCTCTCCTCAATCTCCTCTTCTCCAAGCTGAACAGACCAAGTGACCTCAGCCACTCCCCACAAGACTTCCTCTCCAGGTGCTTCACCATCCTTGTGTCCCACATTTGGATACTCTCTAACAGCTCCGAGACTTGCCTGGAAATAGACTCCATTGGTTTTTACAATGTGTCAGAGGGGCACAAGGAGCCCCTTTCTTTCACTGGCAGTTTGAGAGCTAGAGGGCTGAGAACCTGCACTGTTATGGGCACAAAATTAACGCATCAAGGCAGGGCTCATTAGAAACCTACATGTATGGCTAGGTGGGCTACACAATATTCTACCTATTGTACACAGCAATTTACAAATATCCTTCTGTGCCAAGGTACCAGCCAGAAGCCTTGTATGCACACATCAGGATCCCAGTAAATTACACTGAGAGCAATCAGATAATGTTGTTAATATGACTCACTTCAGTGCAATTTCTTTGCTCCTCCCTGTATGATTAATTACAGCCAAATTGATGTTGCCAGCAATGATTAATTTACAAGTTGAGATGCAGAGTAAATGAGCTAAGCAAAGCTGAGTTGGCATTGCCCCTCATTTAAGAAACTGCACAAGGGATCACAATTCACAGCTAACCTTGTGACCCATTACTGTATTTGCATAAGAATTGGCTGTGTTGAATAGCTGCAAACTTATAATTTATTATTTTATGATAGCTGTTTAAGAAAAAATATTTAGTTTAGGTAAATCAGAAAACAAAGAGCATCAATCAGGCTTCTACTGAGAATTTTCTGTGTAATTCAAATTCATGATCAGATAATATGTAAACACCAAGCTTTTGATAGTGAAGATGGGGATCATATTCTTGATGAAATCCCTGAATTTCTTCATGAGAAAAAACAAAGTCCATAAAAAATCATGAAGGATTAAATATATCACATTTAATAACTGCTTCTCCTTTAGTGATAGTAAATATATTTTCTAGAAACTACAATTACCTTCCCACGTTGTACGTAATCAGAATATTGTCTGTATTGAGGTGAGTGCTAGAGACTTACATTACTGTGTAACTCAAATACTCACTATTTGAGCATCTTCCACATATAATCAATAGAAGTTGTAGATTTGAGGGGCTTGTGGAGACTCTTACTCTACAAAAATCACATTTTAAAAAATCGTTTTCCTTGTGGTATGTACAGTGTTCATTATGTAGAGGTGAAATTCAAAATTTAGTCTTTCTCATGAAGAATTTTCATCTGATGCCAAGTATTTCGGACGAGTGAGAGAAGTGACTGGCAACCTACTTTAGGCTCTTTTTCCACTACTTTAACCATTTTTTTTTTTTTTTGACAGGGATGCTGATTGAAAAATTAAGTACACTTTTACCCATAGCTATTTGCAGATACATAGCAGGGGAGCTCTTGAGGCTTTGAAATCAAGTGTTGAAGAGAGGCAAGATCTGGAGTGAGAACATTTGCTCAGTATGTGCTTTTTGGAGAGAAAAGTTTTTCATCCCACCTGGCACAAATTAATTCAAAGGAAAACTCACTTCTGATTATAAAGGCCTCAGGAAGGAGTGCACTGGAGGCAGTGCCAGTTGTCAGCTCCCTTGCAAGTTCTATCCTTGAAGCTTCTGGTTCGGTACTTGCCGTGGTGCCTGACAGCTATTTTCTAGGGGAATACTGATGCTTTTGAGTGTTCTGTGGCACTCTCAAGGTAAAGGGAGCAATGTTGGGCTGAGCACCAGCAGGATGGATTAAAGATTCAAGGGTATGATTAAAAAGAAAAATAGAAAAAATTTTTCAGCCAGCTAAGACAACGTCTATGTGTGCTAGGCAACTCTTGCTTCTCTTGCACTCAGTTTTTGAAACAGTTTGCACAGATAAACAGGCAGTCTTTTGATCAAGAGTTGCTGTATCCCATGAGAAATTCCTAACCCCTGTGCTGAGCAGCTGATGTCTCCCTGGCCCTGTGGATATACACTTTGTTATACAAAGAGGAACAGCTCCAGTAGGCAACATAAAGAGATGCTCATAAGAAAACAGCTATTGTTTAGTGCTAGTCAGACAAAGGATCTGGCCTTGGATGTTTTATACCTCACCAAGTATATAAACTCAATCTCTTTACTCCTTGGTGCTAGATAGGTTGCACGTACAGGCTTCCTCCCTGCCTCTCTCTCTGACACAGCCAAATCTATATTGTTTTGAAATGGCTTGGATATATCCCATCACAGAAGGGAAAACTTAAATTCCAACCAATGTGTGGGAGGGAAAGGCTATTTCCCATCCATCCCTAAATCTAATGACAAAAAAGACGCACATATCATTAACTATGAGCAAGTTAACCTATAGTCAACCTTCTGCACGTAGTGATCAGAAAGCAGGTCTTCATCACTTCAGATATTCTTTTTTAAATAGCTTACACTGTTGAATGCAGAGGGACACAATACAGAGGAATATTTAAAACAGGCTTTTTAAATGTCCTAGGATAATCTAATCTGGATGGAGACCATGTAAATTTGAGTAGCAGGGTACTAGAAAACTATTTAAACTGAGAATGGAACTTCACTGCTCAGCTATTTTTAATGACATATGAGACTTGCAATAACCTTAGTGGCTTCCTCCATATAATTCTTGGTTACCAAGCAATGCTATTTAGTTACTGGACATCCAGTATCCTAAAATTTGTAGCCCTTGGGAGATATAATGCATCAGTTCTTGCCTTGCGAAGCTCCTCTGAAGCCATCAGTTATGCAGAACTCAAACTCTGATTGAAGATTGTTTGGATGTTGACAGCAGACATAGCCTACATTAAATTTTGAAATTCTTACTGGTATTGTTGAAAAAACCTAGCTTTCTTTCCTTTTGCCCTTTTTTTTCTGCAAAGCAGAGAATCCAAGCTGTGTTACATTTTGTAATGGCAGAGTATGTTAGCTGATTGAAATGAAAAAAGGCATGTTCTCAGAAACCACAACAGGCATTGTAGAAACCAGAGATATATGCTGGCAGTACACAACTCTGGTAGACCCTTCATGCTAGTGTATGTTGCAGGGATAAAGATCTGCTGAATGAATCTGTTGATGCTGGTTTCTGGATCTTTGGAGTTAGGCATAATGTCCTTAAAAATAGACAGGCTTTTGTGTTATGTCAGATTAAATTACTGGCACTTCCTAGAAGAGTGATGAGCTTGAGAAAAACGGCTGAGTTCATAAATATCTGCATGATTTTAATAACAGATTTCAAGAAAATATACATATCAGGTATTGTCACCTGCATGTAGGAGAGAAATTTGTATGCCTGTCTTTAAATTCCTCCAGGTCAAATAGAACAGTGAGCCGTTGGATTGCGATTACTGAAATTCAAGTCCTTGTCCAAAGCCTAGCTGTGTTTTCTGTGTCATTTTATGATATCCACGTAGCAGTTGGGACCTTGCTGACCTCCTGGTGCTATTGCAGAGGCCATCTGTGCAGGCTCCCTAAGGGACAGGCTCTGCTGCACACACAGAGCTCCCGGAACGCCTCTCTCTTTCCAAACCCTACTGCCCTTTTTAAACAGGGTAAGAGTTAAACCCTATCAAATATAGACTATTTTATTGTTTTCTAACACAAGCTATTTACCACTTTCAAATTAGGTATATGTTTGTATTTCCCAAGTCTCTCTACTTTCTGAATCTGAAGTGGGTGGATATAAGGTGCTCTCTGCACACACCACGTAGTCTCAGTAGGAATACAATAATAGGGAGAGAAAAATTGGATTTGTACTAGTATCAGATTAATGTTTCTTCTGAAATAATATAGTATTAATAATTCATCTCCTTCACTATGGTAATGTCCACCTCTCACAAAGGAAACATCACCACAAATGGCTTCTAGTTCCTGATTCTTGGGTACACCTTGCAAAAAGCCAAAAGATTAAGTTCATAATAAATATATATTCTCATATGGGCAGTCAAGATTGAGATAAGGAACTTTCATTTCCTTGTCACTTCTGCCAGAATCACAGCTCCAGATGTCAAGTGAAAGGCTGCCATCTTTGGTGAGATTATTGTAACCTGTTCTGCGTGGACATGGAGTTCCATTCCAAAGTGCTATCAATTGGGATATATTCAAAGCCTTTAAAGCCTATTTAAATTAATACTGATTAATGATATTTCTCCTGAGGTGCATGTAAGATGCAGACAGAAAAGAACGAACACACCTTTCAGATTTCAAATCCAGCACACATAAATGTCCTCTTCTTGGGAGCTCAAGAAATTTGAGAACGTGTTGGAGTTATGCCAATGATGATTTTTTTCTCTCTTCTTGTTTATAATGCAAAACCACCACACACCTTTTAGTAATCACAAGGATACAGAAACAAATCCATGGAATAATTGTGTAATCAAACTGCTAAATTTGAAGAGAGGGACACTCTCAACCTCCATGTGTGGATGACCCATAATGTATGTTTTCTTCTAGGGGAAGGAGGCTTCCCACCTGGAATATTAATTCCTGAGAGAAAATGCAAGGTAAGACTTTTTGTCCTGTCTCTCAGAGGAAAGGTATTGTGTGTTTACAACACCAGCAGCAATAGGAAAGTTGCTTTGTGTGCTTTTCTAATAATAATCCAATTATATGGCTATTTTAAAGAGCACAAAACTGCAAATGTAAAGCATGGGCTACTTGGAACACTCCTTTTGAAAACAACACTTGTAAAATTTTGTAATTATTGCTTGAAAAATTATTGTTATGTTTTATACCAAACCACTCTGACTGGAGCAACAGATCTGAAACAACATTTTGTTTCAATTTCTGTATTCTGTAATCAATAGTACCATGATCCAGCACACACAGGTGGAGTTACAGTGGTCTTTCCATTCCTTCCACAGCACTTAAAATTGTACATCTCCAACAACTCATACGAGAATAAAATGTGAACATCTGAGGGCCTTCTATATTAAATGTTGATAAAGATTGGGTTTTCTTCCAACAGAGAAAGAATTTATACCATTAAAATAATATGAATATTACTCTTCTTACCAGAAATTGACTCATAATAGTAGAGTAACTACATATACAGCAAATTCTACTTTGCTTTTTTCCCTATTTATCACCAAAATCAAGTGTCATATCAATCTCATGGGATTATTGTAATCTGGATGTAACAGGGAAAATTTTATGTGAAAAATAGCTCAATATGATCAAACTAAATTTAAAATAATCCTACATTGAATTGATATTATGGTTATACTGCACAACTGAAAATCAAGCAACTTCAATTTTTTCCTTTAAAACATGTTAAATGAGACTATTTCTCTTATTTAAAGTATATTCTTTTGCCTCCTATTGAAATTGATTTGTAAACAAATAGATTGGTTTTTTTTTCTATAAAACTATGATGTTCAGTAAGAAAGTCAAAATCTTTCATTGATTTCTAAGTTCAGGTTGAGATTTTGACAAGGAAACTGAAGGATCCATCTCCTTTCTGTTATATTGTGTGACGAAGACTTTGCTTTCAGGTTCAGTGCTAGCTCAAGCAAAGTTTCAGGTTATATTCTTGCAGTGCTATACTTTTTTTCCCTTGATTCAACCCCAAACAAAAATGTGCACACACAGCCCTTACTGTGAGATAGTGTAAACACAGAAAACATAACAGTAAACATGTGGGTATTGAGAAATGTAACAAGACACGTGCTATGGTGAGCTGTGAAGCAATACAACCCTTGAGGCCTGGAAAAGCTCAAGATCTTGCTGTCCTATGGAGAATTTTTCAAGGTCTCTCTGTATTAGACCATATAGATCTCCACTATAGTAGACCATTTAATACAATATACAAATGTGTGACTTTTCTGTATTCTCTTGGGTGACATAAATACTAGTTTTAAATAAGGAATTATGGTCATAACCTTTGGGTCCCAAGACAGATTCAGTATTTTCTGGGAAATTATAAAGATGTAATGTTGAAATTAACTTGCCCCAGACTAACTGGGGTTTTTAAACCCTTTTTTAAAATTATGTGCACTGCCAACATTTAAAATACTAATATTGAAAACACAGAGAAATTTTTCTAGATTATTCATGCAGAATGTTTTCCTCCCGTATGAAATTTCATCGCCCCTGCTGGGCTTGTTATATCTGACATTCAAGTCCTCACTGAAGCTAATGAACCTTATATTTTATTGATTAGGTTACTTATCTGTCTTAGAAGTTTTTGGAGGTATAATTTCTACTCAGTCAAATCGTTTTTTTCTCAGATAAATGGATGTAAACTGTGTTAAGGCACTGGTAGACATTGAAGTACATATCCATCAATCTATACTGCTCAACTAACTTTTCCAACAAGCTTGGAAAGTATACATTCCCTTATTGCATAAAAAAACCAGAAAAAGGATGGACTGAAGGATTCCCATTTGAAATTAATAAAGGTGAAATGTTTTTTTTAATAGAAATTCCTTAAACCTCTGCCTGAAGGAATAAAAAGAAGCATTTCAAGTAATCTATTTTTTTATACATGCTGTTTTATTGAAGTTATAACTTGCCATCTTAAAGTGTGCTTTTTTCTGCCATCCTTAGCAGCCAACTGAGAATTCTCATTTTTTAGAAAGATATTCTTTATTGTAGCCTGTTTATACTCAGGGCTGACTTCCCTGTTTATCAAACTACCCTCTTCTCACCTCCATCTAAACGGCTTCAAAAAAGATCAGATGAATCACAAAAGAAAAATCTTCGTAAGGCTGCACAAACCAGACCCAAAGAAGCCCTTGAACCTTCAGCCGCTGGTAAGGGGTGAAAAATGCCATGGGAAGAATGTCTGTCACCCTCGTTTTTCCAGTCTCACCAGTTTCAGAGTCTGTCAAGACAGAGTGCAGTGGGTTGGACCCAGACTTTGAACACTGCATCTTTTACCTGTTAAACATTTCTTTACCTGCTTTCTCTATTAAATGCTCATTCTTCCAGTTTCAGACCTCCTGTGTTCAGTAGAGCATCTCTTTACCTCCCAGAGGGGGCAAAACTAACTCTTGGTAGCTCAGGCATAAATATTCCCTCTTTGTATATATTTCCACCTTAGGAGGCCTTGTAGAAATGCAGTAAGCTGAAGCCTTTCTTGCGCATGTGTGAGGAGTTTATTGCACTTGTGTTTCAGCAGGATGGGCAAAAATTTGAAATCAAGTGAGGCCACCTGTACTTTGATTAGAATCCAAAGTGGGTATCATCACTGTCTTCTTTGGCAGCAGAACAATGCCAGCATGAATAATGTGTACTTCTAATACTCTCATGGTGCCTAATTAGTCATTAGCCCTGCATGTCTATAGCACTGGGAACTTGAGTGGTGGAGAATAGGTGTGTCCAAGTCAGGTGCATGGTTTTGGTCTTCTTTATGTTTCTTCTTCCTCCTTCTGCCCTTTGTAGAAGAAAAAAACAAACTGGTCAAAGGGCAAATATCACATTTCAAAACCTTTTTAAATGTTGCTACCAAGGCACTCTAAAGGAAAGAATGAAAAACACATGTTTAACTTTCTCCATTTCTTGTGAAAGTAATAAAAAATTAAAATGATATGTCTTTTCTAGGGTTTTATTCAGTCTTGTGAATTTTGAACATAGTTATGACGGTCTTGACATAATTCACTCTAAGTGAGAGGTTTTTTTTATATTTTACTTTTTATGCTTAGGCTGAAGGCACACTTCCATGATTAAACAAATTACATCATCCCTCCAACCCAAGCCATTCTATGATTCTGTGCATTTCTCTTGGGGCAACACTATGTTACCTATACATGAAGTAATTTAGTGAAACTCTTCCGCATGTATGAAGGACTTGGGGTTTAGGGCATGAAGTGTAATTTACCTGTAGCCTACAGGTGAGAATAAAGGAAATTAGACCTTTTTTTGCATTGTTTATATTGCCCTAACTGAGAGTATTTAAGGAACCAGCGGCCCTTGAAGAAGTGTGGCTCATACACTTAGCCAGCATCCTATAAATGCCAGGAGGTTTAAGAATGAGAGTAGAGTAAGCAAGCAAAGCAAAAGTCATGGAGGAAACCAAGGCCTAAATATTAAGCAATTTGCAAATTAAGTATCCTAATCTAATGAACTCTGTCTTTGAGGGGAGGAAAAAAAGATAAAATGACATTTTTAAACAAGGCCAGCAGAAATGTAGAGACAAGGAATTTTCTCTTGGTGTTTCAGATCACTGTCTCCACACTAATGTAATTTTGACACCTGACCAAGCTGTGGACTACGTCAAAGCCAGTGATGTGGCATCCTGACAGCCCTCAGCACTGTCTACGGCTCTTCAGTGAACGTGACCCAGCTAAGCCTGGCAAACATCACTGAGCTTAATTTCACATGCAATGTGTAGTGGAGGATCTGTGAGTATTCTCTTTTCTAGGAAAATGATTTTATGATTTGACATCCTTTTGTATATATGATGAGTAACAGGAACAACACATTAATAAGCAGGCATCTGTCATCGTGTAAAGATTTTTACTGCATCTTCCGCAGTGCTCTTTTTTGTTTTCTTCAAGACAGTATTTAAATCTAATAGTAAACAACTAATGGTTGTAAAAAGATGAATGTAAGGATTTTTGCTAGGTCTGTGGAGAAGCAAAAGGAATGAAAGAAAGACAGACCATATGTGTAGTATATTTGTTGTTACAGCTTGCACTCATTAAAACCGTGTTTGTCGTATTATACATCATCGTACTGTAGTTGTAGTAAATGTTCCTTGTAATGCACTTTCAAGTACAAAAATTGCCTCAGAAAAGAGCGTTTAGGAAACTAATTCTATTGAAACCAATGAAGTGTTGACACATTGCCTGATGTGGATTTGTTTAAGGAGGCATATTTTAGGTTATAAAAGTACAGTCCTTAAGGCAAAAATCAGTGACTGCTTGGTATAGTGACTGAGAGAACACTGCAACAGTATGTTCAGCAAGAAACCCCTCATTAATCCTTTCCTGTAATTCTATCCTATTCACCTTCCCCCTTGCCTGACTCAATAGAATTTAAAACCTGCTGTCAGCACAGTAACTAACCCAGAACCCATTCATTACTCAGTTAAGGCATTTGAAATGTTTGCTGATTTGTCCATGAATGGGAACACAGTGTAAATCTGGACTGAGGAGAGGTTTTTTTCCCCTTGTCAGTTTAATTGCTCCTGTGTGATGTGTTCAAGTGTTAGGAATCATCAGGGGCTTTGACACCCTTGTCTGTTTGAACAGCCATAGCATTTCACCGCATCCAGCTCCCAAGAAAACCCAAATGTTTGCAGCTGAGAGGAAATATGCGTCATTTACTAAAATCTGTTTATTTGGGTCAAATCAGACAACTATCACTCTCAGAAAACTTCTGGTGTCAGAAGTCACTTTTAGAATTAAACATAAAAACCCAGGCATCCTCCTGTATTCTAAAAAGTGCTCCAATGTGACAGAATTGAGCATTGTAACAATTAGAGGAGTAGACAATTAATTCAGTGACTCAACTGCTGTTATGGGACTTGTGTTGAACGGACAAAATAAGCAAACAGCAATTTGCGGAGCATTTACACGGTCCCTAGTAATTCCTGTCTCAGTGAATGGCCCCTCTAGACTCAACAACCAGAAAAGCAGTTGCAAGTAAGATGCTCAACCGGACTGCTAGAAAATGTATATATGTCAGTCATTTGCTTAATGTACTAGCACCATTTGGTGATGATATATCAGAAAGGCTGCAAGGGACACTCGGACATCTGTGATGAAGCTTGGAGGGCTGCTCCTTTTGGCAACACCATGACAGCTTTTTGTATGTATCCTGCCTCACAAGTAGCAGTCTTTGTCATCTGGTGGAGACTCTTGTTGTTTGTTACTTTGCCATCAGCAATAGGGAGTGGAGAGGGCAGGCAAGTTACCATTTCTATTTTCAGTCAAATAATTAGATCATTCTCTTCCTGGGCCCCACCACCTCTTTACTCTCTCTCATAAAAATATCTAATTTTTTTTTTTAATACAACTCTCTCCCTGGAAGCCTGTCTTTACACTCCGCATAGCATTACCAGCTTCACTCCTCACGTTACAATGATGCTCACACACACAGCCCTGGCCTGCAGTATCAGCATTGTCCAGCATCAATTGGTCATACAAACCTTGTGGCACCAATGGATCACCGAGGCAAGCCAACAAATGCAGAGCTGCCAACAGACAAAATAAATCACAGGGGCAATTTCTTGCATCTCGAGGGAACTTCTCCCAGGCTGAACGTGACTCAAAATCTAAGTCTTCTCCATATGTGGCATCAAGATTGGTAGTGCTGCATTACCTTTCACCTCACCTGCCCTGAAATGTGTGTTTTGGACTGCAGGGACACTTGTCCCTGTTGAGCCTGGGGTCCTCATGCTGCTTCCATAAATGTCTCCCTCTCAGGCAACTGCAAAAGAAATTTCTGATGAGCCTGTTCAGCTAATGCCTTCCTAATTTCCAGTATAAAAGAGGCAGTACTTGCATTAATTATTGTCAAGGCCCATGCTAAGGAGTTTTTGCTCTGCAGTTTAGGGTTTCATGCTGATCCAGTTGACATAGCTTGGATCAATTTGACCCGCTACTGCAGTTGTTCTCCTTTGATCCAGGGCGGTTTGTAATTTGACCCATTCAGATGACTTTCTTATAATAGCCCTAGCAAGACAAAACCAAATCAACTCCATTTATCTTAATGGGCTTTTTTTCAGACATGAGGCCTTGCTGATCTTTTGTACAGAAGAAAAAGGAATCTGTGTATCTGATGGGCTTTGAAATGCCATCTGGTGTTTAATGTTATTGTGCTCTGTTCTCATAGTGCCTGTGCTGAATCATATCTTAAAAGTTCAACAAGCATTCACTCACAGCCACCATTCAATACGATTGTGTCATTATCAAAGATTTGGATTTATCGAACGCAGCCTGCAAACAAAGCAGATTTTACAGACCCTTGTCCCTGAGGCTCTGCTGACAGAAGCCTTCAAGTATGAAACCTGTGTGCCTTACATCTTTAGCTGCCATTCAGATGTACAACAATACTCTTTAACCTCCAAAATTATTTTCTGAGACATAATCGTAGGTGTTACAAGAACAGGAAAGGCTTCTGTTAGGGTTGTGTTAATCTGCTAGAGGCTGAGCTTTTGAGATCCTACCTATTTAGATGTAACTAAACTAGATTTCCAAACACTCTGCACCCTGTCCCTTGAAATTATGCTTAAGATTTTTTTTAATACTTCTCCATTCATTCAGTATTTCAATGACATTAAAAAAAATACAAGCATGTTTCTTTTTCTTATTGAAAAAGCTTGTATTAGAGATAGAAAACAGAAAAACAGCTCTTCTCCTCCCAAACGAGATCATTCACCAACAGGTAACCTACATGTGATAGACAGCTTATCAGTATATTTAAATATTGTCCTCTGCTCCTGCTTTTTTTATTTATTATTATTATTATTGCTGTTGTTGTTATTACTATTATTATTATTCTCTGGATGGAATCTTGATATCCTTGAAACCAGCAGCACAATGCCCAGTGACTTCAATAGGGTCAGGAATTTACATTCTGTGTATTTAGTTTTCCACACCGTTTACTCTGAACTCCACTTTCCATTGCTTTTATTTTTTTGGGTGTGAGATTGTATCTGTGACTTGTGTCTGCTTCCTTCTTTTTCTTCCACTTCAGCCATTTTTACTGAATCACAATGTGAACCTAAGGACTTCTTGGATGACCCTACAACCTGTCATTTCAAAGAAGTTATTTCACAAGATAGAAACCCAAAATTCTAATCCCTATTTTTAGTGAATTATATACTAATCATGTTTCTGTCTTTGTGCACATAGTCTCCCTGCACTTATATTTTACCATGTAAATAGATATAGATGCATATTACTAATTTTTTCCTTAAATTAGAATGCAAGTTAATCAAGCAAATAATTTTTTTTCACATTTAGATAAATTAATAAACTTACAAATGCTAAAGCTCCTTTATACAAATAGTTGTTGATTTTTCCTTTAAAGGTGCTTTAATTCCTGATCTTGTGCTTAGAGCTTTTAGAAAAACAATGTAGTATTCTGTTTTTATTTAATAATGTTTGGAATGCTTTTGTATGAGACACAACTGTGGAACATTTTTTGCATAATATTCATGAACTATTTCCCGTGAAACGCATTTTTGTTTTTATATATCAGCGAACAGCTCTGTTTGAGTAAATGATCCATCCTTGACTCATTGTGTATACAGAGAGAAGATCTGCCTTTGATTGTTGTTTTAATAAACTGGAAGTCTGCCAATGTTCTCTGGTAAGAGGAAGAGAGCATTAATGATACCACTGTGAAGCTCGTCCTTGTTTGGTCTTATACTAGAATTAACCCCCACCGATCCTTTTTTGGTACTGAAATGGCTGTTCAGGCTAGTCAAAAAGCACAGAGTAGTAACTGCTGTGATTTGAAAGCAAGAAACTTTTACTAGTGCCAAATGTAGCACATTTTGAATTCGTCTTATAGCACTTAGAGGACAGTGATTAATGAGTTTGTTATCTATCAAAAAGCTTCAGTTCATGTTATCTATCAAAATGCTTCTCTCTTGCTGCTTGGTGCAGAGCAGGATTTATGGTAAAGAAAAACCTGCCATCCATCTATAGTATCTAAATTTATCAACTCCCCACATTCATGCAAATAATGTTAAATGATAGATCTGTAGACCTCTGGATTTAAAAACAAAACAAAACAAAAAAACAAACCCAAACAGAAAAGAAAAGAGAGAAATTTTGAACTGCCAAATCAGTGATCTTAAAAAACAAATGAAGTTATTTCCTTCCAGCAGCCTGAGCAATGGAGTGTTCTCTTCATGACACCGATTTCTTATTAAAACTAAAATATGAAATTGCCAGTGTTCAAGCGACTTTGTTAGTGATGCTCAGTAATATTTCCGAATGTTTTATTTTATTCTGTAGTTCTCTAGAAGTCATCTTTAATATATCCGATAAGGGTCATAGATTTTTATACAGAGAACTCATAATTGCTTTGCTTTGTTCTCTAGCTCTTTAAGGTTTCACAGAGAAAACCACCTGCACCTTGCATAAAGTACACTCCACTCCATCTGTCAGGCAGGGAATTCTCTGTATGAGAGCAGCAAATGCAGAAAGAGGAGAGGAACATATGGCCTGTCTTAGTCCTCCCACCCCTCCCCCTGTTACCTTGTGATTGCTCTCTCTCACGCATTGACATTTTTAAATCAATTCGTATAATGGTTTACCAAGCACAGAACGCTAGCCAGGGATTGCAGACGTGCCAGTTTCTGCCACGTAGTGTATATTATTTCATGGCATTTGCCCAAAAGGATGGGACCTGCTTTATGTCTCCCTACACGGTAGGGAAACCATCAGGCTTTTTTCTTTTGTTTCACAATTAATTTGAACTTTGTGCCTTTGAGATTTTGTAGAGCATGAAACATTAGGAAATTTTTTGAGCCCCTATTTTACGTATTGCAGTCATGAGATTTAAGAGGCAAGAACGTGTGTTTTTTCAGAAAAATTTGTTTGTCACTTGCTTTTATATCTGTTTGGTTTTTTACTCATGTAAAAAGCTGACTAACATATCATGCTGTAACCTCAAGTTCACCAATGACCCACAGCAGTGACTTGGTAAATTTTGTATTGAATAAACTTGATTTGATTTTCTTTTTTCCCCTGCTCTAGGTGAGAACGCAAGCAACAGACATCTCCAGAACACAAAAATGTGTTTCTTTTTTCCAGGATTATTGGCTGTAATCAAATTCAGTGAAATTTTGTCCTCTGGCCTAATTGCAAGCACCCATTGGTACAGATGCTTCAGCCGTTTTTAAAGTCAGTGTGGGTTCCATGTTTGAGTTTCTGTGCAATTATGGCCCAGAGTGACCACCAGAAGTTGCATCTTTTTTTTTTATCTATTTGTTATTCTTGTTATTCAGTAGAATTAATCAATTATGTTGTTAAAATCTGTCCGCTTTCAAGAAGTCCAGAAATCTCGTCCAGGGTAATGGAAAAAACTTTCTGACTTGAATCCTAGATGTGCCACCCAAGGATGATGGGCTCCTGAACATGCTGCTCACGGACAAGAAAGAACTGCTTAGTGTTTTTTTCTTAAGTAATTGTGGCAGGGAAGGTAGTTACTTCTTTGTTTTAAAAAATTACATATTTCAAATAACTAGGCATATTTCCTTGCATAAATATTAAATGTCTTACCTATTAAATAAGCAACAAAGTAATCAAATGTAAGGAATTAATCAAGCATAAAAAGAAAGGGGGAATGGTAATGTTATTTTGTGTATCTTTCAATCCTGACCATTCCATGTTCTTAAAACCATCTAAAAATGAAAGCCGAAGCTTAGTAACAAGAGATTTCTGTTCAACCCACCTGTAAATTAGTTAGTGAAATTTGACATATAAAGTGCCCTAATGAGTGTAATTAAGTCTGACTAGTCTTAGCTACTTTCTCAAAAGTGTAACATGAACAGTGAAATAACATCCCTAGAGGTACTTGTTTGGTAAGGTGAAAACTAAAAAAGTTCAGAGAGATGAATTACTCTGTGATAGCAATATTTTTATTGAAGTAGATTTATGTGCTGTTGCTGTTCTCTCCCATGCCCTGGTGATAGAAGTCACATTCCCTTCCAGCATTCCTCCTCCTCCACTTTTCATACTCAGTCATTATCAAATGCCTCCATCTTGTTTAAATAACATGGTACTTAACCCTAAACTAATGTTGGGAATGTAAGGTTGCTGAAATCACAACTAGAAGGATATGAGAGTATGTACAGATATATTTTCAAAACCTTCAACTTTAGAGTTATTCACCCAATTAACCGAGTTGGAAGCTGTTAAACATATCAAATATTTTGCTCAGAAACTCTGACTAAATTAGTGATAGTTGAACCAATATATTAGAAATTATGCATATAATGCTATTAAATGTTCTTTTGTTAGGGTTACATGATGTCTGAAATATGAGATCTTTCCTGGTTAGTTGTGTGTCTAGATCTTATAGATTAATTTTAAATTGGGTGTCTCTTTGTGTATATAACAGGTAGGTAAAGAACAGGAAGATGAGAATAAGTATGGGTAGCTTTGACTGAGCACCATGGGGTGTTTGGCAACTAATCTGGAAAGCATTCTTCCTTCACTTCCATTGTCCTTCATGGGGGACTGTGCAGACGTCTTGTGAGAGGGAAATGAGGTTTGCTGCTAAACAAAGCTGCCATTCCAGGACCTTGAGGATGCAGAGCACCAGGAATTGTTCTGGAATTGTTAAGGCAGGGGAGCGAATTTTCCTTCTAAGTACCTTTTCTGTCATATCTACCTCGTCTTCAAAAGAGCAACCTTTTGAGCCTGTTGCAGGAGTGACAAAATGTCACAAGAAGGCTGAGTTTAGACCTTGGATGTTATAAAGGGCAGAATGGAAATATAAAAATCCAATAATACGGTCAGGAGAGCCAACGGAAAAGAAACTTCCTCCCTTCTAAGAGGTAATCAATAAAACACCTGAACTACACAACAGAGATTAAGGTTGCTTTGCGTCATACTTTAGTTAAAATGGATTCTGCTTTATGCGAAGGTTTATACTTATGACTTCTATTTTTATCCAGTATATGTTTTTAATTAAAAATGCAAAAGCAAGAAAAAATAGAGTACAATTCATTTTGAAAAGCATATTTTGTGAAGTTTTTGTTTCAAAAAATACAAAGAAAGCTCAATAACAGGTTGCAACTGCTTTTCAAAAGCCTGTAAAGCCTCAGCTTGTCATACAAACAATCAAAATATTTCACACCAAAAGCAATAAGGATGTTCAGGAATCCATCAAAAACAACATCCTGACCCGAGTGATAGAGCAGCAAGGAGAGGTGGGTGCTGTGCTGAGCCTCATACACTCCAACAGGAAGGGGCTCCTTGGGGCTGCGAAGGTTGAAGGCAGCGACCATGAGGTGGAGTTCAGGACCCTGAGAAGAGGTAATATTAAAGGTCAAAATATTCAAGGTCAGCTTGCATGGTGCTGTGAGCAACCTGGCCTAATTGAAAACATCCCTGTTTATTGCAGGGCAAATAAATTGGATTAAGTGTTCTTCGGGGCTCTCTTCCTGGGACCCAGGAAATCATTCTAATGTTTGATTCCATTGCAGGTCGGTAGAGTCAGGCTACGTTTGGTGTTGCCCAGTGACAGGATAAGAAGCAGTGGGCACAAAATCAAACACATGATGTTTCTGCTGAACATCACAGAACAGTTTTTCACTCTTCAGGTAACCAAATACTGGATCAGGCTACCCAGAGAATTGTGGGGTCTCTATCCTTAGAGATATTCAAAAGTTACCTGATATGGTCCTGGGCAACAGGCTCTATGCTGCCTTGAGTGGGAAGGTTGGATAAAATGACCTTCAGAAGTCCCTCCCAACCCCAAACATTCTATGATCTTATAAATGCAGCTGTTGTAATTATTTCTTTTTTTCAGAAGACCACTTATTTGCAAGTTATTACACCTGATTTAATAGAAGTATATGGTCGTAACATTACATTTACAAGTGGCATGCAGCTGTAATTTTGCAAGCAGGTATGGAAATTTCGCTCCATTATGTGTATGTAGCAAGCAGCAAACATACAATCAAACATGGTATGAGAAAGATTTTTCCATTTTATGGCTTGCATTTTATACTGAGCTATTTCAAAATTCTAAATTCAAGCTTAATATGTAAGATATTTTAAATAATTGATAACGTACTTAAATAATTAATCACTGGAAAGATACTTTTTCAAAGAGAGGGTGCATCTATTTACATTCCACAGTGCTTGAGAAAATGGTGGTTGCCTTTGAATTGCTAGAGTAATTGTCTGTGGTGACATGCAGGAAGCTTCACAAAAGTAAATAGCATTAAAATGCGCCTCACACTGATTCGGTGTGAGTGAATAACATGGATCACCAGGTCAGAAAGAGTTAAAATATAAATACTAGGGCATAGGCATTATAGATGCACATCTCTTCCTAGTCCACTGATGGAGCAAAGGACTGGGGAGATGCAAGAAGGGAAGCCTTGTCTCACCTTACTCCCCCCCATCCTCAGCTTGGAAATGCTTTTGCTCCCAAATGCTCTTCCTGTTTTTCAGGTGCTGAAGTTGATGGCAAACAGCTCTCCAGCTCTCCATCATCTCCTACAGCTATGATGGTGTTTGGGTTACTCTGGGTTCCCTGGGGGGATGTAGCTGGGCACTCAGGGTTGATGCTCAGATGAAAATGAAAACTGGAATTTCACTTTGCATGTAAAATGACTTTTGAATCTTGAAATGTGATTTCTTAGCGGGTAACCTCTGCAATACTAAAAGGACAAATAGGTTGGGGGTGTTTTAAAGCATGAGGGTTCGTGATGAGAAATTTGTTATCACACACAAACCTTGCCACAGCACAGGGAAAATACTGCCTCTTAAATCTTATACTAGTTTTTTATACATGCATTTATTTCTTCCACCCAAAAGAATGCATCTGATAAAATACCACATTCACTATAACTGAAATAAAGATTGTCTTCAAATTCCTATTTCATTCAAGAAAATGAGGAAATAGAAAATCTGTGAGAGGCAGCTTTTGTTAAGTCAGATGTTTGTAACCCTCTTAACATTTATAAGCTTCTGTTGATACTAGACCACAGGATGAACTAATGTAGTCTGCATGTAAATTATCATTAAGCTCAGAAACAAGTTTCCCCAGTTCAGGGCATGTATGTATTATACACCCAAACCTCTTGATTTGTTACTGGTTCCCTAAACACCTTTTGAGGTAACAACACACCAGAATGTTTTTCATTTCACCCATGAGATGTGAAAACATAGAAATATTCTCCTTTAGGCTAATTTTTATTCTACTCTGTCAGTTTATTTCTGTAGTTGTTGGAATTAATTGTCTGCTTCCCTTATTTTTCACTATTTTTGGAAATAGATCTGAGTTAGTTCACAAAAATAAAAGTACTTGCAGACTGATTTTTGCATGAGTTCCAAAAGTCACATGCACAAAAATGTTTGTGCAAAACAAAGGTACTGGAGACTGTTACTGTGCCACACATTCCATAATAGTTTCATATTTTAGTGATGCTTCTTTTCTTTCACAAACCCTTATCACAGGTCCATTCATTAAGAAATAGCTAAAAATTCCAAGAAAGTATCTCATTGTTCACTATAGTAAAGCTTAGCAGGATTAAGACTTTTTTCATTTTGCACTTTGTGTTGGGATTCTAAAATATCTTCGCTTTATACCAGCTGTTCACTCAGCCATAACAGCAGGGAACTCACATACATGCTTGCATTAGTTATTTTTATGTGCTTGCACTGGGTTTTGGGTTTTGGGTTTTGGATTTTGTTCACTATGTGGTCCACTATATACTCGCAATAACATTCAGCAAGATGAGCCAGAAGTAGAGATTAATGGAAAATAAAAAGTATAGTTATATTCTTAATCTAAAACCAAACAAAACCCAAACCCTAAAAAAAATCCCAACCAAACAAATATAATGGGATTATATATAATTCATTTTTTCAGATATTTGTGTTGATCTTCCAGTCCTGAATTGTGGTTCTATCCTGAAGAGACATCAGTCCAGTACTCCCAAGGAGTTTCAAAATTAATCTTATCTTACCACAAGATTCTTTCGCTGCATTTCCCATGATTTCAAACATCCACTTCTGCATAATATAGACATGCTTGTGATTTACTCTACCTTAAAGATACAGGTGTATAGTGTAGGAAATACATTCAGTTGTCTTAGCATCAGGCATTTTTCAAATAAATATATGATTTGTTGTCTTTTAAAATCTGTTTTACAAGCAGAGCTGAAGATGACTGCTTAAAAAGAATGAACTGCATTTTTCATCTCAAATCAGCTGTTTCCTCACAATGACAATAACGTCTGTGTTGAAGGTGTTGGACCTTGACTGTTGACCTGATACAAGGATAATAGGTATGTTTTTAATCATCACTTGTCTTCCCCAGATGAATAGACTCTAAACTGATGTGTCAATATTATGTGCGATAAGGACAGAACTGACTCCACCTTCCTTTGTCATCTTAGGCTCCTAAAAAATAAACCACCTGATTTTGTCACTATTTCGGGCAGTAACTATATATTCTTTGTACATGCACAGTGAAAATTCAAATGTTCTTCCATCTATTAGAACACTTACAGAGGGAGCTTGGAAGTCTGCCAAATTCCTAATTATTGAGAAAGGAGGGGAACCTTCTCAAACCCAGATGGGCAAAGGAAGGTAACTTCCATGCCCTTTACCTATAAATATTTATGAAATTGTCTCACAAGAATAGAGGAGAGAGTGGGAGGAGAGAAACGTCCTCATAGTTTATAAGAATTATTTTGAAGCTTGAAAAAGATAGCCCCTGTTATGCCATACCCCAGCATTCGTGCCCCTGTTGAAATGTTAGGATGCAACACACAACTTCTGCAGGGTTCTGTTGGATGCAACTCACAACAGTCTAGAAACATCCTATAAATCTTGACATTAAAGCCCCCTGAGAAGTATTAGAAGAGCAGTTGTGAATGAGAATTCACCTTCAATAAGGAAAAAAGAATTGCCAGGATTTTCTACAGAGTGTGCCTACATAAACTTAAGCTTGCATGAAACTTCTCAACCCCATCTCTTTTCCATTTCCCTTCTCAATAATACTGAAATACTGAAAAATGAGCTACATTTAAAAAAAAAATAAGAGAAGGGAGGCAGTGGGGGAAGGGAGGAAAACCCCAAAGAACAAAATAATATGAAGGGCCACACAGAAAAAACTGTTCTGGACATTCTATCCATATTTTATATTCTATATTTTCCTGTCTAAACTTAGTCAATGCCAGAATACATTACAGCAAGTGAATTTGCATAGACATAGATGCTGTCTATAAAGGCATGTCCCTTTAAAACCAATAAATTCAACTTGTTATTAGCTATTTCTATATCAAGAATACAGACCATTGTTGATTTTCAACTGTGTAAAACATATCTGAAGGGAGATCAGTTTGTGTCAATGTGCATTTACAAACAAATTTAAAGCTGGTTTTCTGAACCTCTAAGATCTACACATTTCAGCAGATGGTCTCTTGTGTGACATTTTTCCCAGGAGAGTCCAGGTGCATTCTACTATAGTGTATAGTATCAAATGAACAACTGCTTTCATGGCTGAGTAAGTACTTTCTGAAAAGACTGCTTTTCTCACATATCTGATCTGTGTTTGTGAAATATGACACTACTATCAGTTTCAGAACAGAGAAAAACCCACAGAAGCACACAAACTCAAACATGATAAATAGCAGATCTTAATCCTAATCCCATTCCCAATCAGAAGAGCACTTCTGACCTGCAGTTGAACTGAGATTTTCAGCGGAGGCAGAAAACCTCATTTCCTCAATTCTATTATTTTCTTCTAGAGACAGGCTGTTTATAAGGGTTTTTCTACCACTCATGATAATCTGCTTTTGAGAAACGCAAGTTAAAAATCCATAAAGCTGGAGTGGAAATTTCAATATCACGTTGTGCCTTTTGAAAAGGAGAGGGGATGTGTTTGGAGGGGTAAGATGTAGCAATTAATGTCAATCAACAGTTCTGGCATAACTCGGAGAGAGGTGTGAGAGAACCTCTTCACTCTGTAGGTGATGACCTGGGGTGCTTCCAGAACTTCTTCACAAGAGAGCAGACACATATATATACATATATGAAAAGCTTGTCCTGACTCATATAGTGTCAAACATCCCAGGCAAGCGAGGTTCTAACAATCCAAAAAAAAGTGTTACTGCTACTGCTGTATCATATCTAAGTAAGAGCTGATGGATATGGTGTGAAATAACCATGCTGGCAACTAAAAAACTAAAGAGTAATTACCAGTGATATGAAGATGAGGGTTTTTTTCAAATTCATTATTGCCTTTTATCTGTGAGCATAGCTACCTTTCAGAAGAAACTCACAAGATGCACAGAGAATGGTGTTCTTAAGCTGCTATGGGCACACCATCTCTAAAACAACTGCAGGTTTGTGAAGGTAGAAATACAGGTTGGGCTGTGGATGCTCTGTTGTGGCTGAAATAGCCAAGCAGATTGTCTTCAGTTACACAGGGAACAGGTCTGCTGATTGGTGAGGGGAAGCACAGCCCAGAGCTAACTGAAAAGAGGGAAAGAAAAAATTGCCATCTGGAGACTGAGCAGCCTATCAGATAAGTGGAGAGCTATTGAGAAATACGGAGAGCCCTTGTAAAATTAACCCGCTTGGAAATCCGAGTGAATAGCTAAATTCTCCCTTGTTCCCGTTCAGACATGCTGAGCAGTTAGTGGTTTTAGAGATCTACAAAAGACTTGTTTCTTTTGTTCTTGGTTTGTTCCTTATGTTTAAACCAAACAATACTTCGCTTTGAAAATGTTGATTAATCACAGCTGTTAAATACCATGTATTGCAGAAAGAAATACACCGAAGAACAGCTGAATAGTAGATTTCAAGGGAGAGCCTGAAAAAATGGTACTCAGAAAGATCAGCAAGGGTCAAAGATGTAGCTGGGGCAGCTGGTAAGCAACTAAAGCTTTTCAGTACAACTTAGAGTAAAACAAGGACTGTGGTTGGCAAAAAAGTCATAGTTCATTTTCGTCTCGCAGTTACATATTTTGTTTTCCCCTTATCTGTCTTTATTTTTTTTTTTTTTTTTTAAGTGACAGAGAATTGTGCATGCTCGTGCTGTGCCTCCAGGTGACTATGTGAAAGATGTGTAACAGTGTCTCTTCGCAAAATCAGGCAGACGCTAAATGGGACAGACTCAGAATACACCCCAAATCAAACTATCAACTCCACCTCGTTGTAAAAAGTCTGTTGTAAACGTGAAATCATTCCAAGAGTTGAAGATACCACACAGAGACAGCTTTGCTAAACCAGTGATTTCCTGGAACCTGTTTTTTTACTTGCTATTTTCTGAAAGAAATTTCACCAATGGTTTTCATCTGAGCCAAGCAGCGAAGTCCTCCAAGGAGGAGTCCTTTGCAGAGGACATGCTATTTCCCTGGGGAGTTCTGTGGGCAGAGGGGAAGATCTTTATTTCTTTCAGAGCTAATGTAACTGATCTTGGACGTGCGTGTGTACATATGCAGAATCCAAAGGTTTGCCCTTTCTATGAGATTGAAAATAAGCTCTCTTTCCTGAAAGCTATTTATGGTTCCTACATAAATAACATGAAGCCTCTTTACTTATAGATGACTTATGGTTATGTGCTGTAAATTGCATTTCTGTGATGATAAAGTGAGTTTGTAACTGTTAATGTACTGCAGAAAAGGTCTTTTATTAAAAAAAAAGTCTAAAATTGTAAATGTTCTGGATTGACTTCATCCTTTTTACCTTTAATTTATTTGGAGAATGAAGTAATGAACTATGAATGTTTTAGCTAACTCCAACTTTGCCTCAGGAATTATTCTGTCCATCATAAATTAATGTTGTTGCATATTAGGCACAAATACAGCTCTATCTATTTCAGCCCATTTTACTGTCATCCTTCACTACAAAAGAAAATAAGATTGAGAATTTCTATTTTTTCCCCATTGCTTTTTCAGTCAATTTTGCTTTCCTTGTTGTCTACAGTGCTTGCTCTCAAATCAGTGATTGTGTTGATTTATTGACAAACCACAGCTTACAGTAAATGTCATCCTAGGGTAACATTATCTGAAGCATAGGTACTGAGTGACTGAGTAGGAGTTGAAACAGTGGATTATTCATACCATACTTTCCAAAACCCGTATGTGTCTTGAAAAGACCAAATCGAGGAAGATTGTAATATTTTTTTCCGTGGATTCTTATCAGATATCATCTAGGCTCAAAAGAAGGAAATTAGAAAGGTTAGTGGCACTGTAAATTAATATTTTACTACACAGAATGCCCTCAGGATTAGAGAAACACAAAGGTGATCTTTGCAATTGTTCTTTCTAACCTATATTTTATCCAAATCTGTCTTTGCATATGTTTGTGCAATTTTATTACACTGTCTTTGCTTGATAATTGAAACATCTAATGTGGATTAGGTCCTGCTTCCGCTGGAGTCCAAATAGTCATATCAACTCCAATCTGCCTAAGCTTCAAATTTCCGTGTATTACTTTCAAATATTGACACATTTTTACACCCTTGCAAACAAGGAAGTAAAAGAGTTCCTTAACCCTTAGCAAAAGCAGTTGCTTTTCTTTATCCTAACAAAAAACAGTCTTATGCTTAATAACTGGATTTTTTACTCCTTGGCTCTTTTTCAACTGTTTTTAGCTACAGATGCATCAGAGAGTGCAGCATGAGCTTGTTTTGTAAACCAAGCAACCTTTCTTCTAACCATGGCAGTTATATGAGAGGAATTTTAAACAAAAGCATTTCCAGCAGCTAGATAAGCAAGTGTCTTGCTGAGAAAGATGGAAGGCTAATGGTAATTCTTCTGCCAGAAAGGATTGGAAAATAAGAGCTGTCATCTAGAAAATGACAAAGCCATTTCTAGTCCCTGTAGACTAGTGCTCTATCTTTCACTGAACAAATATGCTGTTAAAGGTGTTGGCCTGCAAACCAAACACAGAAAAATGTCACACTGGCATCACAGTGGAACTATTAATCTGTGTTTGAAATGTATTATAATTATTAAATTGTTTGCATTAGGAGTGAGCCTTCCTAGAAACTCTCTTCTTAAAGAGATAGGCAAAACACTAAACTGTCATAACCAAAATGCTTCTTTTCCAAGGAGCTTGTGAACAAAAGCATTATAAAGTAGCCCAGGAGAGGTGAAGAATCTCGACCTGGCATTGATTAGGTCAGTGACAGAACCTCAGATAAAGCATAAATTTCTCCAGTTCACCATCTAGTGACCTATTCACTTGACCACATAGGCTGATAAGTGATGACACAATCACATGCAAAATTGTTTGAAATATCCTCTCTATTTCCTCTGAACCTTTTTCTGGTACAGCTTTTTATCCCTGAAAATCTGTATTCTTGTGACTGGATAAGACTTTACCATTGCCCTTCTAACAGCACTTTTCTCTCTCTCATTTACCTGCTAAGCTGGCTATTAAACAAAATGTTGTATGCAGCCAAAGAGATTAGCTACCTATGTAGTTTTTGTTAAGTGATTCCCCTGCTCCTTCCTCCTGTCTTTTGGTCAAAAATATAGTTTCTATCTGATTATGGCTGGCCTCTGCTCAACCTTTTGTACAGGGCTGATTTAGATTTTCCAGCTCAGTCACAGCAGGAAAGATAAACCCTGAACCACATGATGATGTTGGCAGTGTCAGACAGTGGAAATGAAGTCTCCAGGGGATACCAATTGACATTTCAACACTTTAGCTGCCAAAGAACAGGCTTGCACACATTAAAAAAAGTTACAGAGCAGAAAAAAAACCCATTAAAATCTTGAAAGTCGAAAGCACATTTACGTGTCTTTACATAACAGATGGATACTGACCTTAGATACTTCCTGCCCTCCAAAAATATACCACTCTAAGTTCCTAGGACTTATAAGTTACTCAGACATAATATAAGTTAAGAATTATATTTAAATTGGGACTATGATTGTTTTGTTCCAGCAGGAATAACTGGGATTCAGGGCTCCCTTAAAAAATTTAATTCTTCTGTGATTTTTATAAAGCAGTAGGCTGGCATTTTTTTCTGCATTACACCCGACTTATACCATCACAGTTTGATGGCCTCTGTTAGCTCCAATTCTCACAAGCAGCAAACAAGAATCTTCCTGAATTGTTTTTGTCAGAGGGAGGCTTTTTCTCATCTGTCTCCTGCATTTTAATTTTTCTTCAAGCTTTAAGTTACATTTTTTTCCTAATTAGAAACACAAAAAAAAAAGTGTGAGAAAACAGAAGAGGATATTCAAATCATACTAAAAACCTCTGATTTCTCCCACCCCCTTTTCTCTTTCTTCTTTCTTTTCAATGACATTTCCTATGATGAGCACTCAGAAAGAATAGCTATTGCCTCTCTTGTCAGTTTTGTTTTGTCAGCTCTGAATGCTGGGTCTTGCTTTGCCATTTTCAAGGTCTCTTTCAATCCCTTGAACACAGCTGGTGCTTCAATCAAGAGCTCACACCGTGAAGAAGCTGGCAGTTGATCCCCAACCAACTATGTGGAAGATACATAATATATTTCACAGTACACAGTGGAATACCCTTTTCATTTCATCATTGAGAGAGACTGCTTCACTCAGGAGTTCTTCTAGACAAAAATATTAATAATGTCCCATTCTCCTCAGGGATGTGAACATTTGAGGTTTGAACTTCAGTGACCCTTGCTTGTCAGGTTGATGTGACTTTAACAAATTCAGTAAAGGAAGCCTTTTTGAGCGTCAGTTTATGGTTTTGTTAACTTCACATTTCAGAATGGATTTTTTTTAATCACCTCTTGGAAGAAGTTGTGGGAATTGAAGGCTGTGAGGAAAACCTGTGGATACCCAAACATCACAGAACTGCATAATTGAACTGTTCTATAGAAGTAATGTTAAAAGAAATTAATAATCACAGTTTTGTTTTTATTAATTATATTTCAATTATCAAAACCACAACTGGAAACTCTTGCTTTAGCTTTTGTCAATTGTTTACTCTTTAGTAATGGTTAATTGTTTACTCATTAATTGATGCAGTTCGAAGTTGTCATAGACAATCCCCACTAGTTTAAGTAAGGACTGCAATGTAAGTGCAAAACTAGGAATGTTGTGAGAATTTTTGCAGAAAATCATCCCTTCAGAGGGTAAAAATCAGCTGTCAGTGAAGCATGATGAGCCAAGACTGGCAGCAAGCAGGGCTTTTGTGCAAGGATGGCTCCTGGACCAGAGCTTTTTGCAAACCCTTGTTTTGGTTGTGGAAGAAGGGATTGCAAAGGCCAGTGTGTGCACAGGAAACCTGACAGCAGGTCTCTCTTCTTCTGAGCTAGAGAGGATCTCTGAGTTACTCCTACTCGCTGCCTTAGTCTGGCCCTGCAAAACACGTGACTCCCAAAGATGATTGAGAGTCTTTAGTTCCTATTAGTCTTGTTGAACCTTATTGCTTAGCACTCAAGCAAGAGAATTCATTCAGCTCTGTTTTCTTCTTATGCAGTGAGTTAAAGGAATTTCATGAAGCACTTTCTTTCTTGATTTACACGAACAATCAAAAGTGATGTGCTTATTAGCATATTTGCTTTTAAAATGTGCACACTTGAAAGTAAGTTAGAATATGTTAGAAATGCTCCTAAAAGAGAAACATTCACACTCCTTTTACATAGGGTCAAAGTATTCATTGTAACAATTCTTTATTTTAGGATAGGGGAAAACAAAGACACTGGGACATTTTAGAATTTAAAAGAATATGTTGAAAAGAAAAAATCCATCTAAGTGTGAAAAATCTGAAGCCTATTTAGGAATGAGTTTGGGGAACACTGCATTTTTTCTTCAAACACAGAAAACCTGCCAGATGGGGTCCATTTCCAGAAAATCTAAAGTGAGCAAAATGTGCAATATTTACAGAAAACAGGCTGCTTTACTGATTTGATGTGCTGGTAGGACACTTTTTTCTTTTTTTTAATATTTTATATTTTCTCCATTTCCCCACTCCCTCATTCCCTTGCATGAAATGACAACCGTGGCTAGTTTAGCAAGTTAAGATGTCAGTGTGGGTTTCCTTTACTACAAAGGAGACATGCCACTGTTAGCAACTGATCTAACAACTGGCACACTGGCTTGAGAGTTGAAAGCTGTTCAAGCTGTCCTTGGGCTTTTCTCTTCTTCAGCTCTTCAGAATAATCCTACCTTGTCTGGGGAAAGGCTTCTCTCCTTATCTTAACACCCTGATGCTCATTGCAAACAAATTGCTTTTCTCTTAGACAATTCAATTTGTAAATTTTCCCAAGAGTAGTTCCAAATATTAGTTCAACATCAGGTGAAGCATTCTGCACACATGTTGCAAAGGCTTAAAATCAGCACTCTAGACAGCATTCGTAAGGGTGAGATGCACTATCACCATAGTGAGATTTGGTCAGTCTGGGAATGCTTTCAATAAAGCTAATGAATTGACATGAATAATTTTGCAATTACTTGACCTGAGGGAAGACCGTTCCCATCTTTAATTTCTCTAATTTTATTTTTAACGGAAAAATTCACCCTGTGTATTCAGTTATGTGTTTAATTTATGCAGAAAAGATATATTATGTATATTTAAACAATTTGATATGTTTGCATGGAACAAATATTTTGGTTGTTACAGAAATTTGTGCTGAATCATAATAAATTAAAATAAACTGTCCACTTTTTCTTATTCTGTACACACAGCTGATACGAATGGAAAATTCTGACTGAGTAGGAATTGCTGATGCCTCATTTCCAGGCATTTTAAACTTCAGTTTTTAAACAGCCAATAGCTGAAACACATTATCTTAAAAATAATAGCTTTCCTAAGAATTTAATTAGGTCATCTACAGGGGTTATCTTTGGCACTCTGAAATTAGCTTTGTTGCAGACACTTGGGAGGACAATTAGGACCCATCTTATTAGCACTGAAGGTTAAAACTCCAATACTGTCTTGTATCAGGACATAATCTTTCATGCTTCACAGCTTTAGTTCTCACAATGAGTTGCACTGGAAACAGCAGAGAGGGGAAGGGAAAAAGGCAGACCTGGAATAGCTAAACAAATATCCAGTTTAAGGAAGAGCCTACAGACCTTTTATTCAATGAACCTAATAAATATGACTCAGAAGAAGAAACAAGGCTGGCAGGGATTGGTGAGCTACAGTTAGATCCAACAAATTTTCTTAATCGAATTCCTAAAATTATGTTCAAAGAACAGGATATTTGTGTGATATTAAAGTACACCTTTTTTTTCTTTTTTCTTTTTTTTGGGGGAGGAATGTTAACTATAAAGCGGATTTAGAATTCTTGTGGTAATCAGATATATTTGCTCAGAATAAAATGGTTTGATTTTCATTTTGGTTGGGAAATGCTGTGCTTTGACAGCTGTAGTGATATTAAACACGAAAGTCATGACAATGAGTTTGTGCTCACATGATAACTATGGAAAAAAATTCACATCTCATAATGCCTACTTTAAAATACACACTATATTAAGCAGTCGTTGAACATGGCCTCTCTCTAGATTTAACATAATCAATTATTCGTAAAGATGTTTGCTTCAGGGAAATAAGTATTTTATGAAGCTGCATTTTTCTGTGATAAAAGGAAGTCGTATCTTGCTTGCTGGCTATGCACAGCCTTTTCATAGGAAAGCTTCCCACGTGCATTGTGCAATAACAAGTAAAATGACCCTCCAGGGTCATGGGATAACACTCATGCTTTGCTGCCTGCTTTTTTTTTTTTTTTTTTAGTGGCACCTGCTGTGTGGTTCTCAATATAAATAGGCACTGCTTGCAGCAAATCACAGATGTTTTACACACTGGAAAAATGGGCAGGAAGCAATCACTATAGGAAAAGCAGAGGCAGTGAGGAGGACAAAGGAGGAAAGAAAAGCAACTTTGCTTTACATTTTCCTGCCATTTTCTTACTTAGCAGTGATCAGGCACTCTGCTGCTGTTAGTTTTTAGTTAAAGACTTGCTTAGTACATGCAGGATGACTTTGCTGTTATATTCTTTCTTCATTAACATATAGACAATCAGTAATTGGAGATGTGGGAAGCAGGCAATGCTTGTTGGTATTATTTTTAA
>VZRF01005648.1:713965-749232 GCA_013396875.1 Vireo altiloquus | reverse complement strand
TTATCATTCTCTCATCAGTCAACACCTCACAAGGAACACTGGACTTATTATAGAACTTGATCATAATCTAAAGGGTGCAAATGCAAGTGCTCTGACCCTACAGCCTTCTTGAGCATAGCTGGCTTATTTCTGTTTGCGCCCACAATGTTGTGCATGTTTACCCACTCTCTGACCACGTATGATAGGAAGAGCAAAGTAAACAGGTTTCGGGTGACTGAGTATCTGAGCAGCTGCACAGGTCACTGTGGCAAAAGCTGATCTAAAACAAAGAAGTGCTTCTGCAAGGAGAAAGGTGTTCTAAGCCACAGACAGTAATTATGGATAGCCCTACGTATGAAGGAAAATATCCTGTCATCTGTCAGGGGAGTGAGGCATCACCATTACTTCCCTCCTATCTCACCTGTGTCTTTTAAATTGACTGCATTACTTTGTGATTGATGTGTTGGGTCATATTTGGTTTCAGAAAAAAAAAGAAAAAGAACACGGGTGTAGGTACTTACCTTACCATGTAGCTTAGGGGTAACCTCAAGGTCACCCCCTTGTCCTATGACTCAGAGAAGTGAAGACAGAGAGTATTTAAGACACCTCTATATTTCATGCCTTTGCCACAGGCAGCAACTCTTTTAGAAAGGTTTGACCCCTTTCAGTACTTTTTCCTGTTGCTTGAGGAACCAGTAATCTCTTGCTTTGCTGAAACATTTGCCTGTCAATCTTCTGGGCATCTTGAGAAGGACAACTCGCCTCTCCTCCGAAACAATATGACTAAGCTTTCTTGGCTTTGCTGACCCCTTCTCAGTTTATCTTGACTAAATGGACATATATAGTATCAGTTCCTTGCATATTTTCCAAAGGTTCTTGTAGGTGCAAATCTTGCCACAATGCCCCAGCCAAATATCATTCATCTGGAATGACAGCCACACATTTGCTCTAGCTGTCACTCTGTCATTCAAGTCAGCTGCTGTTGCACTTAAAGGCCACCAGCAACAAGCTGCTACTCCAGCTGTTGAGGAGGTAGCCAAGCCTCGCTCACTCTTCCTCCCTCTGAAGCCTTCTGCTAGCTCCTCTGCTCCTGTTCTGCATTTCAGTGCCACAGTACAGCAAGACGTGGTGAAGCTGCCCATTGCCAGACCCATGTTTTGTTCCTCATTCTGTCTCTGACTGGGAACACGAGCTCTGTGCCTCAGCCTTTACAGAGCATTTTACAACGTCCTTTGAGATCTACAGATGCAACAGATTACTCGGATACAACCTAGAAATTCTATGTTTTCAATTAAGACATAAATGACAGACATACATTCTAATATTATTTCTGGAAACCCTTATAAAATATCTTTGGAATGTAATTTGTGACCCTGTGAAAACCGACACTTGGTTTTAAAAGCAGCTTTTGCTTTTGTCTCTTTAAGTGAAACCCTTTGTGTTGACGCATAGTTATTTAGGGAAATAAATGCAACTTTGTACAAGCTAAGCTAATGGAGCTTTAACATGAAGGGAAAGAATTATAGCACGTTGGGCATTTTGGTAGGAGCAGAGATACAAAGAAGTTGCCACATTTGCCTAAAGTGTGGTTATAACTCTGGTTTGGGAAAAGACAAAAGGGTAGAATTGGATACTTAGTTTATGAATGTGGATGTAACAGAGAGAGCTCATTGGTTTCGTAGGTCTGTGTTAGATTCCCACAGCCCTGAACAAACAGCTCTCAGCCTTATATTTTCTAAGCTTTTGTCTTCCCACTTTGGAATTCTGACTACGGGCACATTACCAAGCCAACTGGATTCACTACAAAGCTCCAGTGTAGCTCTTTTTATCACAAAGATCAAGACAACAATTGTGTGCCTACAAGAAAAGAGCAACTAAAACCATCGAGCAAACATTAAAAGAACAATTCTAGAGATAGTTGCCTTTGAACTGCAATAATGGGCAACATTCAGTCCTGAGATTTGAATTCAGAGTTAAAGGAATTCATTACTAACTGCCTTTCCTTGTAATTATCCAAGCTGCTGGCAACGTATATTTTCAGCAGCATTAATTTTGTGCAACGTAATATTTTGTAGTTGTGCTGAATCCCACACAAAGGCAGCATTGTAAATCTACTTTATGGAGTTAGTTTTGTTTATTATAGAGTTCGTATATGAAAAAGGAAGAAATCTAAATTTTGTGTTGGCTTCTTCCCAAACCACAGAAAATGGAGTATTGTTTTACAAGAGCTTGTTCTGAAATATCACTTCCCGACTGTAAAAGAAGTATAGTGCATTTACAGATGCATTCCACAAGCATGCAGAATGTCCAGCTGCAAAAATATAGTAGGAGCTGACTTTTTTTTTTTCCCTTTCCAGAATAGCCATTTCACACTTTTGGGAGAGCTGAGGAGTGTGGGGAGATAATGACAATTTTAAAATAGATGTTTCATTTTGCAATGCCCCAAAAGTAACTTGAGTTGAAATCAACTAGACACCAGTAATTTAGAATAAACATTCTGTCTGAGGATCCTTGGCCGCTGTTATTTTAGTTCTGGCACCAAAAACCTAAACCATAGAAATAGTTTAAGCAAATCATCCTGCACTCTTTTATTATTCTTCCCCCACCTCTGCTCTGCCTTTTTAATAGATTAGCTTTGGAGTCCCCGTTAATCAGATGCCTGAATCTTAATTTTTTTTTTCTTTGAAGAGTGTTACATGATTTTAGAAGTTTTTCCCAGATATTTTGGTCTTAATAGAAATATCACAGAATATTCCCTGGAATATGTGACCGGGGAACCCCCAATTTTGAGTTGGTGATTTTGGCCATTGCATGAATAGATGATGAAGGATGTATGTGATGTGCAGTTTAAGCAAATTGAATATAATTTGTGACCCATAACTGATGAAGAGGACAAAATTTTTCACTTCTGTCCGTTGAAGTGTGGACAGATGTGGAGGACTCTGGCATCTTCGCATGACTCCTCTGGTCTCAAGAGGGATGCAGAGGTGCAATGGCAGCAACTTCTATGGTTCTGTGGAGAAACAATTATCCGAATGATCATTTCCACACTAAATATGTGTCAGATCACTTGGTTTCTCATTCTCACAGTTAAAGGTTACAGGAATTCAGAATGGCTATTCATTTAAAGAGTTTTGTTTACTGACTAAATCCAGGAAGTTGGTACAAACTCAGTGAAAGTTCCACCTGATTAATCTAGGAAGCTGATGAAGAAATCATTTCCCTTTGACCAATTCTGGCACTACTTCAACCTAATATAAGTGAGTCCTTTAAGAATTGAATAAAAGAAGCATTAATGTCTTTGAAAGCTGAGGTACAGGAGGACAAATTGTATATTTCAGAATACTGGATGTCCTGGATCATTTCAGGGAGGTTATTCAATGGGACTAAAGTGAAATTTGTGTTGTATTTCACATGTCACACTACACTATCTAAAACCTCCTTTTTGGAAAACATTTATCTTTTTTTAATACATATTTTTAAATTGGAACTACCCCTTACATGTGCATGTTACAAAAAAGAGTGGATGGTTTCAAGAGGGAAACTTGGGAGTAGATATCCTCATCTTCTCAATTCTGCTCTACCCAGGCCTTATAAATCATGCTGATGTGTTGAGGCATCAAGAGAAAATTGACCTTCCTTTGATATGATACTGCAATTGGCCTAGATTTGTGGTGTCCTTTCACTTTGGTGCAGCTCACATTTAGCATTGTCAACAGCCATGGTACTTTGATTAATAGTAGGAAAAAGTATATCCTGACATTGCAAAGGATTTCTGGTACTCACTTTTAGCAATGACTATTCTGCCTTACTTCTACTAAACTGTTCTCTTTCAAAATTGGATTACTTTCCAGTAGAGTCCAAGAACAACTTTTCTTGGTGTTACACATCTCAGGTGTGTGTTCTGAAACCTGGTTAATAAATCAGGTTCATAGAATTCTGAGAGTGTTCAAAGAGTTCATGGAGTGTTCATAGAGTTCTGTGAAAAGCTAAAATGAAAAAGACCTGAATGTTTATTTTTCCAATCTACTGTTTTAAGTTCTGCAAATCCCATGTATCAAGAAACAGTAGGAAAAAAAACCAAAACTAGCTCTTTTCAGGCAGTTAGCACACTGTCAATGAGATCCTACTAAGAATGCAATTATAGCCTGTCATATTTTTGCATTACCTGAAACATCTGCATCACAAGTTTGTATTTTATTTCAATCTTTCCCTGAAGGTAAGGGTTTCCCCACTAAGAACTAAATTTTAAAATTCTGCTTTAGCTGGAACTTCAGCTCCACTCTGATATGTACCACCCTGACATGATGATGAGGCATCTAGCTGCTTGGAAAACAGTACTGAGGCTCTCCTCTGTTTTAAAAATGAATTTCATTGGTAAATTACCACAAGTCCAGCTGTTTCAGCAAAGAATTTTAGTATTTTTTGCAAGCACTATGAGACGGTAATGCAAGTGCATTAAATGGCCATCAAGTGCCATTCAGTAAAGGCAAACAAAATTAAATAAGGTAAAATGAAAAGAGAAACCACTTCTCATATCACCACCATTAGATTTTTAGTAGATATGTCAAGTTACTTGTTTTAAATTATCTGAGCTTAATAGGAAGTTGCTAATTTGGACATGCCTAGAAAAGTGTCTCAATAATGACCTTGCAAGAAAATTGAATACTATTCATATATGTATGCGTGAGGAAAAAAAAATCTTTACTATGCAGCTGGAACATGGGGAATTACCATTAGAAAGTGATCATATAATCATGCATTATTTATACAGCTATAAGAGACACTGTGTCCTGAGATTTACAGAATTATTGTATTATTTACTTTAAACTGCAAGTCTCCAACTTATTAAACATAAAGTGTAGACTGTCATTTTAAAAGAATATTATCTTAAGAACATATATTTTTAGAATAGCTTTCGAAGTTTTAAAAACCCAAAAAGGCAGATGTAATTCCCTCAACGTTGATTACTGTTTTACTAAATGAACTGTTCTCATTGGTTTTAAAGCATCCAATCAGAAATCCCATTAAAATAGTACTCAGCCTCTATTTTAAAAGTAAGGAAGGGGTGCTTCTGGGAAAAAAAGGAATATTTATCTAAATTTTCCAATATATTTTGGAACTACACTGTACTTAGCTTGTTAATGAAACTGTGAGAGCTAAGATGTTACAAATTAGTTTAATTTCCTCTTCACTTTTGCTTTATGTTTATCAAAGCCCTGCTAGTGCTGGAGATATAGTTTAGACTTACTTGTTTCTAATTGGACAAAATTTATACCAGGTTAATCAATGAAAAACAATTAATGTGCATACTAAGCTGTAAAACTTTTATTTAGAAAGATAAAAAAATAAAATAAGATTAAAATGTACAGGAAGTGTAGAACACCTTCATATAATTGTTTTGTGCCTTTATGCCTTGAAAGCATGTTTTATATATATATACATTGCTGACCTGGAAATCCAAAACTTAATTATATCAGGCCTTCATTGGGATCTGTTTAAATAAGAGGATATCTCTCAACACAGTTTTTGGCAAGTGATAATAGGTTTGAAGTGAAGGTGCTGGAAAATATTTTTTGCTCCTTGCTGATAGTAAAACAAGCCCAGCTGTCTGCCATTTAATCCATTTGTGTCTTTGGGTGTTTTCTTAATAACGTGTGAAAATTTTATATAAAAGCTGATGTGGAAATGGGGTTAAATTTTTCCTTTGAGAGTGCAGGATAAGAGAAGACACTGGTCTCAGTGCCAGAGAGAACTGAGGGCTGAGGCCAAGTCTGCTCAGAGACAGATGAGAAGGAGACCTGTTTAATAACCTTTCCTTCATCACTAGTCAGAGTAGCAGTACTAGGAGAAGAAACCTACTGTGAAAACTTCTTGAGCTCCCAATGTGAGGTCCAGGTGCAGGAAGTGGTAAGTGTCATGCAGTCCCCTCCATCTGCTTTCAATCCAGGAGGAGCTGCACTGTCTGTAGTCAGGTTAGGAACGAGAGTCAATCACTGTGAGATACACAGGCACCATAATGAAAAAGGATGGTAGGTGTTCACGTGGGATTGTTGAAGCTTTCTTCCACCTTTCCATTAAAAAAATGGCTTTCAGTCCATGAGTTTGTACAAAGTAAGGAGTTAGTATACCACATTTAAGAGGTGACTACCAAAGATCCTTATGGAACATTCAATGCGTGTGTATATCTCCTGTTAATTGGAAATTTGCAGCAAGTAGTACCTTCTGGGCTGCTTTAGGAGGAGGAGCCAGCAGGTCAAGGTAGGTGATCCTTCTCTCCTGCTCATTACCATGGAGAAACACCTGAAATTCCGGGTCCAGTCTGGGCTTCCCGGTGCAAGACACATGGACAGACTGGAGTCACTCCAGCAAAGGGAGGCAAAGTTAATCGAGGGCTTGGAGTGTACAACAAGTACAAAGAGAGCCTGGAAAAGAAAAGACCAAGGGGAATCTCATCCTTGTGAAAAAACACTGGGGAGCATGGGGTGCTTATGAAGGTAGAGCGATGGTGCCCAGTGACTGGACAAAAGATATTGGGCACAAGCTGAAACTGAGAAAATTCCCATCATGTGGTTTGGTTTGTTGCTTTTCCTGATGTGAGAATGATCAAACAGTGCAATGGGTTGCCTGGAGTGGTTGGGAAGCCTCCATCTTTGGAGATGTCCAAAGCCCTGAGCAACCTGATCCAGTTGATCCTGGTTTGAGCAGATGATTTCAAATGGGTGACATCCAGAGACCCCTTCCAGACTCAAACCTCCTGCAAATCTGTGATTTTCCAAGAGTTATTACACTGTGACACAATATCGTAGGAGAAATTGTTTTCTTTTTTTTTTTTTTAATGTTTATATAATTATAATCTAATAATAATATGAAAGGTACTGGTTTTGTCATTAAACTCAGAAGTATACAAATCTTCATATTGGCCCTTTTTTTGAGCAATGGTCTCACAAGGCTTCATTTCTTCTCCTTAATTTCAGGGTCTTTTTGTTTTGGTTTCTGTATTTATTATAGGTGAAAGACTTGGTTCAAGCAGCTGACCTTTCTCCTTTCCAGGAGAGTGTCAGTCACAACTGAAAGTAAAATAGAGTAAATTTTTTCTTCCATTTTTTTAATCCCTGTGTGGGTCTACCATTGTTAAGAAATAGCATGAGATGGCTTTGAGGTATGAGATGCAAAGGAGAAGTAGTAGACTCCTCTGCCTGCACTACGTGAGCAAAATTACCTGGCTGAGTACAGACTAACTACACGAGGAGGAGCTGGCACCTTGGGGAGAACAAAAGTCCACTTTTCTCTCCTCCCAACTTGTAAACTGATGCATGCCAAAGGAACCCTGATATTCAAGACCAACATTGATCATAATGGGGTGAACCAATTATGTCACTTGGAGCTCAGCCTCCCTAATCTGCCTGCTCAGTGCTAATTGCCAACATCTCCTTTCTAAAAGCCAGTAACAGCGCTTGAAGATGGTTATTTCTGGAATGCCAGTGTGTATGTACATTGTCTGTATAAATTTATCCCAACTACATGTGGTGGAGCGACACTGTTAATTAGCATAATGTTTTGCTTTTCTGCGTGGACCCAGAGAAAGTATCTCATTAATGTTTTACTTTTTTTTAAACTTCTTTTCTTTCAATAATTATCACTCTCAGAAATAATTAGCAGTACTGTGGTGATCAGGGGGATGTGGTAGTTTAGTGAAATCTCTGAGCTGGAGCCCTCTGAGAAGCTGTTGGATGACCAGAGCTGGCAAGGGGATGGCTCTAGGGACACCTCCAAACCTTTCTCCCTGCCAGTATCAAATCCTGATTCTGTGGTTCTAAAATCCTGTGTCTGATACATGAGAAGTTTTTGAAGGTAGAAGAAAAAAAAGCAAACCTTTGTTTGCCCGGTCAAATTATAAACCATTTTTTTCTACACTAATGATATCCCATAATAAGGCACATCAGATGGAAAAGGTGCAGCGTCATGATTTTAAGCAGAGCCAGAAACACAGAAAGTTTATAAATTCTTTTTTTATCAACTGTTTTTTCATTACTCTTTTTTAAGAAGAGGTTTCCTATTCACTTCAGAAAAAAAAGTTTACTCCACTGATTCTCATGGCCACTGCCCAGCTCTTTGCTTTCAATTAACATTCCTGAAAATGAAACAAACAAAAATAAAAAAATCACTTGTATAAATGTTTATGGAAAACAAATAAAAATATCCCTGAACACCATCAAAGTAAATATTCCAGCATATGTTTATGAATACTTTCTTGATCTATTCTGCCAGCTCTAGCCTTGAATTTGGACTTTAAAAAGCATTTCCAAAATTCTTTTCTACTTCCCTCTGAACCATCATGTTTATTCACTTGTGCTGGTTTGTGTTTTCCATATGTTATCTCTAAAAAACAGGATTCCACAAAACTATGAATGCCGTAAATCTTGAGGCAAAGAGATATTTGACATGTTTTCCTTATTAAAATCTTGTGATATCCTTCAGATATATAAAACCCAAGCCCAAAAAGCACTGACCAAAACAGTGCAATTACTGAATTGCCAGTTACATAAAACAGTCCACCACCATTTTAATGGTTACGGAGAGGTTTGCTGAGTACAGAGTCTTAATGTTAACACTGATCTGTCTGGGATTCGTGCTGATTTTGAAAGGCAGTTCCTGGCTCCTGACCACATTAGTTGTATCTCTCCTTCTCACAGGAAAAACTAACTACGTCCAGCATTAATAATTTATACTCAGGAAGTAGAAGGGATGATAAACCTCTGATTGTCAGACTTCCTCAACTGCAAAAGTATCTTTGCACTTGCTTCTGAAAGAAAATCCTTGACAGGAAGATACAGACTGGGTGTTAGTACACAAGCATAGGGAGTGAGCCACCTATAGAGACATTTACATTACAAATCCTGCTTTACATGCTCTTGAAAGATGACTGTCTGCCTAAATTATGTTGGCATACTCTTGCTTATACCATCCTTTAAGGCCAGATTTGAGTGTTTGCATTGTGAAGATTCTTTCACTTGTGCTGGTACTTGGCTTGTTTGCTTCGGGAATGCAAAAAAAATGTATTTGATTAACAGCTGCATTGTTCTTATAACAACATTTCTGCTAAACACTTTTGTTGTGTTTAAATACGTGCTGCTGTTGTTACAGTTGGTGCTGTGGTTGGTAATGGTACAATTCCAACCAAAGTGGAGAGGGTTTTTACTTTCATATGTTGTACACCAATGTCATTATCAGGATCAGGCCATCTGTAAAAAGGAGACACAAAGAACAAAAAAAATTACCTTAGCTTCATACGTTACTGTATTTAGGAAGACAAATTAAGTATCTGTACAAAATTGTCATTTTTTTAAAGGACATAATCTGTTTGTATTATTATAATATCCAAAAAAATACACTCCTGGGTGGTTTTTTTTTACTATACTGTAGATAACAATACAACGTTGGTGGTCTTTATTGTGTTTTGGGGGCGGGAGAGGCTATTTACTTGAAAGCTGTTCTAAAAAAAAATAATAGGATTATTCTCATCTTTCATTTAGTTTAATAATACACTACATACATTTGTCAATCAAATTAGAATTACTGTCAGACCATAATAATGCATTTTAGTTTAGCCAATATCAGTCAGACCTGATTTATTTGCTTAATACAAATCTAATTGACTTTCAGGCTGCTCTTCTCTTTTCAGCTGTTAACAGACCAAGTACATCTTTAATTTCCAAGACCGATGGTTTGGTAGCAGTTGAGAGGAAGAATGATTTGCATAAGGCCCCAGAAGGGTGCCAAAACTCTTCACGCTTTAAACAACAGCCTTTATTATTCTGTAAGTGGATGTGTTGAATTTTCATGCTTTTGTTTCCAGTTCAGCCCTGACAGAAAGAATAAAGTAGATTTTGCCAGCACCCCTGCTGTGCCCTGAGGGAGAAATTCAATGTGCCTCATTTGTCTTAATTGGAGAACCGCCCTTAGCACCAGCTTTTTCTATGAATATATTAGCATAACAGACCGAAAAGTCTAAGACGACCTTTTTTTTTTTTTTTGGTGGGGGCATTTTTTTTTTTTTTAAGAAAAAAAAAAACTGAAAAAAAGAAAAAAACATGCATCATCTTCCAGTCTTCTTACTGGTTTTTTTTTTTTTTTGTTTTAAACCACACTACACAGGAAAAATGCACCCAGCCTACTTTATCTCCTCAGTGTTGTTAGGAGCTGGGTAGAGAGAAATGTGATAAATATCATCCAGGAGAGAGAGCTGAAAGCTGCTCTTTATTCCTCATAATGTAGTAATCCTATATATTTGTTCTTTGGCTGCTCGTGTTGCTGTTTTTTCTGATGGAGGAGATAGTTTTACACAGAGACGGATGGGCAGTAACCAGGAAGGGATCTAAGGAAAAAACCCCACAATCTTACAAAAGGGAATTTATTAGCACTGAAACAAAATGCAGTTACCTCTGTCAAAGGAAGATTTCAAGCCCCATGCCTATTCATTTGAGAAATATTAAATTCATATTCACGTTTTTCATTTCATAAAAGAACTCAAAGTCTGGACAAACAATCTTTGCAATGTAAATCATTTTTAAATCAGGTCTCTTTCAGTGTCAGATTGAACTAATGAGATTTAAAGGGCAGATTTTAAAGAAGAGGTATTTAGTTTAGACATTTTTTCTCTAATATTAATACTTATATCTGTTAAAACAATCACCTATTGCTTGTACATGAAAAACGTGGGTAAAAGGTAATTTTTGCTAGAGTGTGACACATACATTTTCTTGGAAATGTGTCTGCTTTTTAGAAACTGATGAATCCATATTTGATCTTGGTATTTTTCCCTTGAGGCTCCGATACTCTGCATCAGTCACATATCCACTTAAATAGAAGCTCTCCATGTGTGTTAGAATAAAGATTTGGTTGTTTGTCGGGGTTTTAGGCATCTCACAGACATTATGAAAAATTAAAGTATTCTTTGGGGCAGGAATATTTTCAGTCAGTCGACTGGATGAGTTAATGGCTGAGAGGTTTGATTCCAGCAAGAGCTGGGGTGGGGTTGTTAGCAGAGCCCCTGGAGAAACGGTAGCCTCTTAATTCTGGTACTTACTCTTGCTTGTTCTCTGTGGCAATTCATCAAAGCCAGCCACCACTGCAGCATTAGAAGTCTTTCACACATCTTCCTTCTCCTATTACTCATTACTGAACCATTTTTCTCCTACAAGCATACCCTCCCTAAAACAAGCTCAGCAACTCTTGGGTCGAATTTTCTTATGCCTTTAAGAGTGATAATGGAAACGCTTTTTGCATTCTTGTGTAAATGGGAAGAATAACGATTTAACATGATGTATTTCTGAAAATAGGTGGGTGTCTTGTTTTGATTGGAGTAAGAATTAATTTGTTTAGGAGAAAATGGTGGTCTGACCAATGACAGTAGGCATCCCCTTCTGAGTGGTTTAATCTATGTTAGAAAAATGGCAGTGATTTATAATAGCTCAAACAACAGCAAATCAGAAAGACAAGCTTGCACTCAGCATTGCTTACTCTCCATCTCCAGAGTTCTTTGCTTTGGTTTCCAACTGGAGGCTGTTCTGACCTGCTTAGGTTAGAAGGGATAACTTTCTTGGATACTCTTCAGAATAATTAAAGGGAATATCCTCTTTGTGTATGCATTCCTAGGAAACTTCCTGGGGTATCTATTTCTAATATGGTTTGTTTCATCAGAAAGAATTTTAAATCTCCCAATACAACCTAAACAGGCTGACAGTAATATGTGTCACTTCTAAGTAATAAGATGGTGAAGGAAAATGCCTTATCTCCACACTGTGATCTGTAAATTTCCTGGGTTAAGCAAATTACAACAAATAATTTGCATGGAAAAAAAAAAAAAAAAAGTAGTATAGGTAGAAGGACACATTGCCGGGTTATATCATTGCTACTTGTTATGGTGTTTAGAAGCTTCTATGAATAGCACCCTTTTGATGGATCAAAGCATCCTCTCATTTTTCACAGCACTAAACCCTCTTCCAGTGCTGAACAAACAGATGGTCACAAACCCAGAAATGTACACTTTAAATAACTCTCTGCTGATTATTTGCATGTGTACCGCACTGCACACTCACAACAAACCCTTGTTCAGTCACATCTGCCTGTGTTTTGAAAAGTGTTTGATTTCTACAGTTTCGTAGGATTATGTGGTCCCCAGTGAATCAGATCAATTATCAGACAGGTTCTGGAGAGCAGTAGTGGGTCCTTCACAAGTAATTTTTTTCAAGCCTCTGAGTGACTGATTCTTAACCTAAGGACTGTGCTGTCATATTTATCCATACTATCCCTGTAGATGGGTGCAGTTTCCAACCTTTTTCTTGAACAAAATAATGTGGAATAGCACCTGCCTCCTTTAAGAGCCCTTGGGATGAAGTCCATGCATGGCAGCATTTGAAAAGCTTTCCAGGGAGGAAGAGTCGCTGGGTTCTGTTCAAAGTGAGACCATCTGAGGAATGGTTAACTGCATTAACATCATTTCCACAGATGGCAAATATTTGATAAAAGACTATGTGGATTTATGTGGGAAAAGTAAGTGGTGTTTGATGGAGACAAGAAAATATCCACAGCTGGCTGATAAGAGGGAGCATACACAGAGTTAAAAAATATCTCCTCTCATAATCCTTTACTTGGGAACCATAAGCTCAGTTCAGTATTAATGGGTAGGTTCTACACATGTTTATTCACACAACCACCCAGGTGGGTGAACAACTGTAAAAAGGAACATGTATTCAGCTCAGTTTTTTTCTTCTCCTAATTCAAAAAGGTACTCACTTTAAAAAAACAGCTCTCTGCTAAGCTTTAGTGTGCACAAGCACTTAATCATCTGTTTCCAGTTATACCACTCCATTCCTGAACTTTTGTGGATTCATGAGGCTGTCTGCATGTGCAGTGGCTTTAAACATTTTCTATTCATTATGGAAGTGAATAAAAGTCCCATTTGTGATGTTCACAAGGCTATCCCACATCGGTAGCCATTAAGTTCAATATTACCCTCCCAGAGTACCAAAGGAGGTAAGGATATGTTTTGCGTTCCAGTGGGTGCACAACCAAAAAGAGGCATTCACATCTTAAACACACAAACTGTAACTATTCAGATGTAACATAAATAATGTTCTTTTCCAGAAGTATGGTTTTCAGGACATACCTGACTGAGGGTAAGATGGTGTCATTTTCACTGTTTATGAATAGGGCAGTGTGCAAATCCGCAAGCCACATACCTTATGTGTAGCATCTGTGTCCTAAGTCCTCTCCATCTCCATGTCACACAAGGGCTGCCATCATAAGCACTTATTCCTATTGAAACTGCTGAGCAAACAGGCAAATAAAATGCATGAGCATTTTGCCATATTCTGAGCTGTTTATTCCACAGATCTGTAGTTAATGGAACATGAGATTTTATTAAAATGTCTGCAATATTTGCAACCTCCTGTTTTAATCCCATTTTAGATCTCTTTTTTCACTGATGTTTGTTGGTAGTTTTTGGGTTTTTTTTCAGTTTGGTTTGGTGTTTTTAAAGAAGTATATGTTTCAACAGGACCAAACAGTTTAATGGATGGTTGTCCTGGGTCTGTGGCAATAAATTACATAAATAAATTCTATATGGAGAGATAAAAGCTCTTTCTAAATATTTTTGAAAGATTAAAGGCTAGAACATTTGCATTGGCACGTACGTAATCTAATTAATTCCTGTGAACATATTCCTAATGTTCAAAGGATGATTTAGTGGAGAAAAGGTTATGCTTTCTTTCATATTGTTTTCATTATTCAGGAGCTGGAGAGATATCAGTGCCCACCTGATGTCTGTTACTCAATGGTACACAAATAGAGCACTGAATTGAAAACTTAGTGTAAAATTAATTTTTAAACACCGATTGAATTACATGAAAGAAACTAGTGATTGCATATTCTTCATTTATTAACAGCATTACAGAAGTATGTATAAATATTGGTGCTACACAGTAGACTGCAAAAACAGTTCTCTGCAGATGTGCCTTGTGACAAAATTACTGCTCTCATCAAAAAGGATCTGGAACTCAGATCCCTCTGTAGTGACTCATGTGTTCAGCTTTCTCGCAGATATTTAATCCAGCAAGTTACTGGCCTGCCAGAAAGCCATCAAAAGACATTTGTCACTGGATCAAAATCAAATATGTATCCTGGCTGTTAAGAAGGGCTTTGTTGGACTAAATGACTGTACCATTTTAGACAGTGCTACAAGATTAATGATGACACTGGTTGTCCAATTTTCACCCTTGAGGCAGCATTACAGAGATGTGCCCTTTCTGTGCCCCTGTTGTTACACATATCAAATGCATCATTCCTTCTGCTGTGGGTCTTAGTAATGCTCCATGTTTCCTGCGCCCCCTCCACAGAGGAAGATTAACATGGTGTGGGTGTAATTTATCTTGGGAAGGGGGTTGCTTCATTGAAGTGTACTTTCTGGAGTTATATTATAAGGGTTAATCACCTAATCACAGAGAACACTTAGCAAGTGCGTGTCTCTGACAGAATGAGGCCTCTGGCATATACTTTTGAGCCAATGCAAATGAGCTGTTCCTCCCCATCATCATTCTTCAGCTGCAAAAGGTATCGGTGAGCAACTTGTCTTCGATAAGCCTTATATTCTTTGGCCTAATCCAAAGGCCTTGCCTCCTGCCTTTATTTTGTGGGGCCCTAATAGTAAATGCAAGCATAATGCCACAAAAGAATTCAGAAAATAGTGCTCTTTATGAGGGCATTTTTCCCCATCCATACACTGGAAGACTGATGAATAAACAGCATGGCACCATTCAGTATCTGTGCAGTGTTTTTCTCCTGTTGTATGCTGACCCACACTCCATTTGCCCTGATAATGACTTTACAAGCAACTTCCAGCTTCAAAATTTTCCTTTCACACAGTACAGAGCTGCTCGTTCTCTCCTGCTGCTCATGTCAGATACAGTTGAACTTGGAGGTCAGCATGAAGAGAAAAGAGCAGTATAATTGCATACCACAGAGGCCAGATGTTTAGTAAAATCATGGGGAACCTTGTCAGGAAGGGCCATTGAAGTTCCTAGGAGATTCACCACTTTTCCAAAGGAAACTGGAAAATTGTATTCCAAAGTTGTTCTTTAGCAGTAAAATGCCAAGGGAAATAACATGTCCTTATTTTCCCTATTTTTTCTGTTAAACATCTTATCTCTCCTTTGTCCTTCTTAATTTCTTTCTATTTCTTTGTGATCCCTCTATAATAGAAATTATACTTGACACACCAGATAAGTGCTCTTAATTTGTGGAACGGTTTTGTTTCTCTCTGTTGTTATGACACATAATGAAAATATCACAAAATTCTTAGACATTTTTTACACAAACACTTAGGAAGCCTCTCCTTTAGGCATGGTCCTCCAGCAGTCTAACACAGCTAGTCAAAAGGTTTGATATGTGTTCTACAATTTTATGTTGTTTTGTACACAGTAGTTAATTGAATTCGTGAGGTCTGAGTTGGGAAAACCTGTATGAAATATAAAGCTAACAAAGCTAGACATCAGCTTCTTGAATATTTGAACTTAACATTCACTTGTTATCACGTCAAAAGAAGCATCACGAATAGGAATGAAAATGTATGTGAATAAATCCAAGTTAACAACAGATGAGCAGTGACTAAACTTATGATATCATAGAAAAAGGATTCAAATCAAATGTATTTTTTAAGTGATTTCAATCTAGAATACACAAATATATGTATGTACATGCGTGTATATAATCCAAATACTTTTGCCATCAAAGTGCATAAGAAAGAAAGTACTTACAGTTTTACAAACTCAGATTTAAAACAGCTGCTGAAGCAGAAAGACTGTGGTCCACACAAACGTTTGGTACTTCATTAGTGAACTAGCCAAGTTCAACTTGTGAGATGGGAATTATAGTTTAGTAAGCACCAGCTGTCATCTTCCTCATTAAAAGGTACAAATTAGTGTACCAGAGGAGCAGATTTTTGGTGCTCACCAGATAAATTTCTGTGATAGACATTAAGAGCAATGAAATGAAGCTAGGCTAGATGAAAGGTGGTATTTTCCAGCCTTTCCCACCTTGGTATAAGGTCTTACTTTCCTTTCCCTTCTTTCTATTCACATTATTACTATAGCAGTGGTAGTCTGAAGGGGAACTGACTTATTCAAATAACTTTAGTATCTTACTTTCTTCTGTTGTCATGTGGGAAACTTCCAGTGGGAGAAACTTGGAGGACAAACTTGTATGGACACCTTCTTCTAATTCAGGTAGTGTTTCATTCCTACTGGATGAAACTCTCTTAAGTAGGTGGATGTGATAAAAACCTGTATCTGCAAAGCTTTTTTTATTTTTCACCATAATCTCCAGACCCAGACATGCTTTTAAAAGCTTCTCTTCTGAAGTAATGCTAAAGGTGATATTCCTTGGGAGTCATCAATCAGATTTCTTCTCCCATCTTTACAAATTAATTAAAACTAAATTTCTTGTTTGGTCTGACCAGTCTTCAGTATAACATCTGAATAGCTCGTTGTATGAAAGCTAAATCATATCATACAAATCTTAGGCATTTCTTTGTCTTAAAACAACACCAGTGCAAGTGTCGATGGTCTTAGAAATATGTGCCAGGAATTTCTTGTATGGAATAAAAGCTATTTAGAAGAAAAAATGCTGCAGAGTGGTATCTATGAGAACTCAGATATTTTTCTTGACACTATTGAATATGAAACTACTTTATCTCCTGACCCTCAAGACTCAGATCAAGTAAATTCAGCTTTATGTTGTTGATTCCAGTAACAAATTAATCAATGGCAATCTCTATAACAGCTTGTTTTGTCAAGCTCAAACTTCACTCATTTTGCCGACAGGACAAAGTTGTCCATTTCAAGGGAAGGCAGAACTGAACTGTGCTACTCGCCCAAGAAGCCATTCCTCACCAAAGTTTGGAAGTGTCATATACACATCTAGCACAGTAGTGCCTTCTACACGTGGTTCAATAGCTCTTTGCTCTAAAATGTCCTTGTGATAGCCTTTGTCACTGAGGTTCAGCCACCACAAAAAGCTACTGGTAATGCCATGCTCTTCCTCAGTTGTCAGCTGCTGATAAGCTGGGCAGTTTCTCTCTTTACTGACTCTGGGTATGGGAAGATGTATCATTAGATTTTCTATGTAATGTAGAGATGACAAGACTTTTCAAATCATTTTAGCCTCCGCATAATCTAATATAATTTAAGTCTCTCATTTCCCACCTTGTAATTAGAATATATTAAAATCTTTCAGTGATTCTGAATATAAAAATGCACAAGCACTAATGTATTTCTCACCCTAATGTTATCAAGTCTGTAATATTTTAACAGGAAAAAAAAAAAACTAAATGTATATTTCAATTCTCTTTGTATAACATTTATGCAGTAAAGAATGAGTTGAGTATACAATTTTTCATTTCTAGATAGCTAGGAATAGTAATGCATGAGCTGCAGAAAAGAGCATTAATCTCTCGAGCTGCTAAGAAATGAAATGTCATATAGAGTGACTTGTTCTTCACTGGTGATTTCTCAGCATTGAGATTTTTGAGTTTTTTCCCTTATAACATTCTTCATCAAAAGAAAAAAAATCACACTTCTGATTACATTAGATTAGAGGAAAACCATAATATCTCATAAATTGTTTCAGATACTGGTTTTGAAGTTCTCATGTATCATTCCTGTCTTCTCATGGGGAAGTAATTTAAATTTGTAGTTCCCAAAGGCAAGTGTTGGACAAGTGGAAGAGGAAGGATCTGACAGTTTTTTACATTTATTTTATTATGTCACAACAGTGCTAATTTCTAAACAGGGCAATTTATTTTTTTAAACGTGTTCTATGTTTCTGTTTTTAATTCAAACTAGCAACAATAGGTATGTGATGTTTTGGTTTATTTGCAGGCATGAATACACACAGATGCATGCCCATGTAAGTTCATTTGAGTGAGCCTGAGGGTACAAATTTCTGTGAGAAAAACATTTGGTTAGATCACCTTCCTCACTCTCCAGGCCTAATGTTCAAAGGGGATCAAATCCTCCTGTGTTTAGTGGTCCTGTAAAACTTTTTTTGACACTGTTTAGCATGGCTTTTGCCTTTCTTGGAGGACCTAATTGGAATCTGAGTGATATGGAGACCTTGAGTGAGTTTCTTTCACGGAAGGATGAAATTCACTCCTGGAGAATAATTCGTTTCCTTTAACATGGGGACTTTTTTATCAGGAGTTGTGAATTCACTGGGATTTTATGAGCTCCCTATGAGATCCCTGCAATGCTAACATCCTCAGAGAAGTAGTACTGACAAGTGTTGACACAAAGCTCCAAATGAGTTTTGGAATCAGTTTTGGATCATACTATATTATTATAATGTAATATTATTATACACTGGTCATAAACATAATGATGATGAAGTAAGAAGTCAGTAATCTGCTGATGTGTCATATTTTATCTAATGAATCACTTTTGCTAAATTGCAGAAATTTAAGATACCACAGGCACTCTTTAAACTGAACTTCATTTATTTCTGCATTTATTCTGTACCCCTTGCGTAGTTCGATTGCAAAAACTATGGGTGGCCTCCTCTGTTTAATTTTCTGCTCTGTTACTCAGAGACAACTCCAGAAATCTCTGTGCAGTTTAGAACATTCAATAACAGTTTTGGAAATCTTGCCAGTCAGGATGTCTCAAATGTCATGGCAACGCAGAAACTGACCTGATTTCACAGAAGGAACTGCAGAAGCATTTGTGAGCACATTAGCTGCTCATGTGTGGCTCAGTGACCCCCAGCAGAAGAAGCAAGACCTTAGAGAAACTGGGTCTTCTATCATATAGTTCTGCCTTTAAAATAGAATTAGCTCTTGCAGAAGATCACTATTAAAAGACATAACATTGACAAGTGTTGTAGTACATCGTGAAAAGAGTGAAAGTCAAAATAATGCATGTAAAGGAGAGCAATTCCCCAAAGCAAAAAACCTCTGAGATTTTTTATGTGAAAGAGGAAAACCAGGAGGTTTGTCAAGCTGATAAAAATTCTTTGTATACACAGTGCTATTGCCTTATGTTAGTTTTTTTCTCTTTTTTTTCTTCCAGTGTTTACAGTATATTACTAAGACACTGTGGGTGTCTTCTTTAACACCCACAATGGTGTCATAAGCTGTAAGATAGATGACAGTTTAAGAATGTGTCAGAGAAGAGCAAAATCCTGAGCAGGATATCAGACTTAATCTTGGAAAGTTATATCTACCTTTACTGAAATAGATGGAAGTGATGTACTTGTCAGTATGACTGTTACACTTTTTGCAATGTATCCCACCTCTGAATTTCAAAAATTATCAGTATACTTGCCCCTTAGACTTGGATGAAGACATATTCCTCTACAATAAATTGTTCTTGTTTGTTCCAACAATAGTCAGCTTCATGCCAATAAATGCTATATCTCAGATTTGCTTTGTTTCTTTAGCTAGTGATAAGCAATGATGATATTTATAATGCAATGGTGACTTTTCAACTGTTGCTTTAATTTAATTGTTGCTTCTTCTAGCACATTATAAAGAACTGCGAGAGACAAAGCTTATTTCTGCATTGCATTTTCTTTTTGGGTGATAATAACAACATTAATTTCCTATCTATTCATAGAATTCCATATAACTTCCATACCACTCTCCCTTTTGCTCTGAGTGAAAATGTCATAGCCATGCTACAAAACTTTCTTCAGGATATGTTCTAAATTGCTGAAATTTAGAGCCTTTCCATTGATTGCTCAGGTTTCTATGTTATTCTTTATTATTATTTATATTTATTATTACGTTGCTCAGGTTTTCAAAGAGCAAAGAACAGAGTACTGAAGAAGAGATGCAGGTGCAAATTAGCACGTTCTTTTCTAATGCCTTTCAAGAAATTTCTCCACATGTTTGTCAGTGGATGAAAACACCCATAGAGATCATCATACACCTATGAATTGTTTGATGTTTTGTAAGAAATTATCCTAGATGATCAACAAAAGCAAATTCTCTTATCAGCTGCATGGTGCTGGTGAATTCCTGTAGAGTTAGACAATTCATTGCTTTTATGGATGCTATTTTATGTCTTGTCATTTGTCTTTGAACAGCGACTCATTCTGTAGGAGACAAATTTGTGTGTTCCTCTTTTATCCTTCTAAATGTTTTCACTTTCTAGAAAACCAGTAAGTATATGGGGGTGGTATCACTCATCTATTTGCTTCTTCTTTCCATTACTGTTTGTTTGCTGGGTGGTACAAAATGTAACACATACTTGGGGATTTCTTTATATTTTGTGACTGTGATGTGACAGTATTGTCATGATGAATCAAATTAATAAAAAGACCCATACTTTTCTATGCAGTGTGGGTGTAAGGAGATTTTGACAAAAATTAAATCAGTTTTATAAGAGAAAGCATTTAGTTCTGAAATTAATTTCATCATATCTAAAAGCTGTTCACTACAGCACTTGATGACGATGTCCTGCTTTACTCTCCCTTTCTTGTAGCACTCCTGGCTCCTACATTGGTATCCTGGAATTATTATTCTGTCTTGTTTCCAAAACTGAATTCTATCTTGTACCTGTTTGTCAAAAGGATAAGGATCTTTTAAGCCTTCCTGTGTCACTACCAGGTGTTAAAAATACATCAGCTCCTTTAGAAGAGGGACTTCTTATCACTACCAGCTCATTTTTATACTATGTTAACTAGTAGCCAAAAATATTTACGGGCAACAAGATAGTCATGTCTAAGTGCATGAGTGGTTGGAACTTTGGGATTTAATTTTTTTAAACTATTTTATTTTGTGTTCTTAGTGCATTTGGGTTTTTTTAACCAATTATGATTTGAAATTTTGCTTGAGATGCCGGTGTGTTAAGAGTACCATTGTGAAAGAGAGATGGCTATGCCATGTGGAAGAGCTCAAGGGCTATAAAACTGTTGTACTTCGGGTTCAAAAATGCCGTCTTAACAAGGCCAAGCAAGGAAAAGAGTGTCAACAAGCTCTGGAACACAGCAGCTTGGGAGAGCAGAGGGAATTTATCTCCTAATTCATAAGCTCAAACACATGACAAAGCAAAACATTCTACTGTAGTTCCTGAGGGTATGCAGGGGTTGAAAAGGGATGAAAAGGAATTACGGGTGATTTTCAGAGAGAAAAAATGCTTATTCACACTAGGCAAGGAAAAAATATTGCAAACCAACTTTTGAGACAAAGGAAAATGTCATCAATTCAACAGCAATTTCACTGTGATATTTATGTACATGTATGTATTTCCATGCTTTCATACATAATATAAATACACATAGACATACACACACAAACGCATATACATGTATGTATATCATACAGGCATTAAGATATATCTGTAGTTCTAACCATTCAGAAATCTCAAAGTATCATGCAAATGCTAACCAGAGTAATCCCATAAAATCATTTTACTAATGAGGAAACTAAGCTAAAAAGAGATTAACCATCTTCCCCATGTCGACAAAAGTGTAAGTTTATTTTTTGTTATTAATAAACATAGCAAAGTTAATTGTCATTTATTGCTCGTGACTAATTTTGCTGTAGGAATGAAAGTAAAGAGGAAAGCTATTTCAAGATCAGAATGCCCACAGAACAAAAGCTTTATTCTTAAATGGTTTTAGGAATGGAAAATAAAGTGAGCTGTGTTGAGTAGAAATTACTTAGCGCCAAAAAAAAAAAAAAACCACGAACGAGAATAAAGAAAAACAGAAGAAAGAAAACATGGTGAAAAAAATTCTTCACATTCAACAGGGTCACTGTATCTTTCCTTTCTTTTGACCTAGTCCCAATTTTTAATGTCATGGTGAATTAACTGTTTGACACGTGCATCCAAAGTTATCAGGACAAAAAATAGGCGAACAAGTGGTGTCACTGGAATTTTCTATTCACCTGCTTTTCTCCGTCAACTCTTGGTACAAAAGTGAGGCATCTATCATGTTAAGGGTGAGCTGGATCCAAGGCTGGGAATTGTTTGGCCTTGAAATATTAATTGTAATCATGAGAGAATATCACAGCCGTCTATTTTCAGAAGCTGTGTTTGTATAACGGCTCTAGAACACCATTTTCGTGCAGAGCGATGTACATTTGTGTTTAAGGCAGATACTTGCCTGGCCTTGCCTGCACCTTTGCATGGAGGGAATTCCAGGTAGAGGACTGTTGTGCAGCTCCATCCCACAGGAACAAGGCTGACCGTGCTTCTGCTACTCGAGTTTAGGGTAGATGAATGAGACAGGATTAGAAATAAGATGTGTGTTGGACTTGCTCCCTGGAAAGGCATATGTAGAACACATCAAAGTTTATGTCTGCGTCTGCCAGAAGGCCCAGTCTGTTCAATCAAGTCTGGCTGTCAGCAGTCCCACTCCCAGGTTAATGTGCTCTTTTTCTGTGCTGTGATGGCACTGGGAAATTTATTTTGTCATTTCTTTTTCCTGAGCTAAGTGGATCTGCTGTATAATTTTCTGATCTGTGAAAGAGTGGGAGAAACCAGGGGATTATATGAATCCTCTGTGAGACCTATGGGAGAGATTTTTACAAGCATATGAGAGGAACAGAGAAAGGTTTGAGTGTTCTCTGCCATGGACTTGGAGTTCTTTAGAAAATTAAATCAAAATCCAAGTTTCTTTATTAATTTAAGATTTTCTTGAGACAGTGACTTGTTGGCATATATTTTCCAAATATTTTGCCTATAATTTCCTCCTTTCTAAATTGAACTTTATACTGAAAACTTCAGCTTCTTAGACTATTTACATTTGTGTCTTTCTTTGGGCATAGATCCAGCCACATAAAATAAATCCTCTGCTATTTCTTTTTTTCATATTATCTGCATTTGAAGGAGCAAAGTAGACTCCTTCTTTTTTCTATGGTCTGTCAAGAATTTCTCAATGATCCTTTCTGCTGTTTTGTGCAGAATGGGTCCTGTTTATGACACAAAATCAGGAGTTCCTAGCAGTCTTATTTATTGCTTTCTGACCTAGCATGGGTTTTGTTTTTTCAGACTGTGCTTGTTTTGAACATTTCTGATTTTCTATGTGTTTCTAACAGTAATAATCCCAGTGTTGTTATTGTATTTTAATAAATATACATGATGCTTGATTATGTGGTCACTTACCCCTTCCTTTTTAGGATATTAGGCCACAGTCTCCGAGCTTTCATATCCTAGGCCTAAAAAAGACTTGGGTACTTGTTTAAGTTTAAATTATGTGAGACAATTTAGGATTATAGGACAATTCAGGTTCTGAGGGACCTCAGGAGGTCTCTGGTCCAGTGTGATGTTCACAGCAAGGTCAGCTCTTGGGTCAGAGCAGGATGCTCAAGGCTTCATTCAATTAGGTTTGAAACCCACCAGGGATTGAGACAGCACATCTTCAGAACCCGACAGCATATAAAGCAAATCAGAAGCGTGCATTTTTCAAGACATATTATTCAAGATAGAGGTGCATTGTGTTTTGGAATGTCACATTATAAATACTGCTAAATAAAATCATGCCTGGAAGTTGTGTGCTGGAAATGCTCAATGAAATGTATGAATGAGCAAAAGTTAATTAAACTTGCGGATTATCTTTAACAGAAATGTCTCTTATAAAAACAGCTTTTTGACTACACATGCACTTAAGACATCCTTTTTTTTAATACTGCTCACTCTCTGAGGCAGCTGAGTTTTTCTAACATCTCACTATCATTGCAATGAGTAGGTCTCATCCGCCCACTCTTGTTTCATTTCCTTTTACTTTTCTTCATCTGCTTGTGTAATCCCAAAACTCTCACATACCCACTCCAGGACATTCCAACAAGTTAATTTAGTTAATGATGTACTCTCTCACCCCCACCAAGTCAGTTTCCTGCAGATTTAGTGAGCTGAACTTATTTCAGTGAGCATGCACATGGACAGCAAAAGGAAGAATGAGGCATAGAGAGGATGAGGTTGCTCATTTCCACAACACCATTGTATTTGATTGCTCATCTAGTGGCGATCTGCACCTCTGTAACCCTTTATTTTTAAAAAAAGGTTTTATTAAAGTTTTTTATATAGTTAAAAATACTATTTAGATTAGATTAAATGGAATAAAGTCTACAAATATTCATTTTGAATCAAGTACCGTTGACAGTGTGATTTCCAGTAAAACTCAGGTTTTGTTTTTGCTGTGTTTTAAAAATGTCACCAGTATGTATGTGTGCACATGTGCACACCTTTGTGTGTATCATACATAACCATACAGAACCATATATGCAAGAATGACTATGTGGCATAAATGTGGCATTTTCCAAATACTTTGCCATTGTGGTTATGTCCTGATCCACCTGTGCAGAGTGCATGTAGCAATAGCTGTGGTGTATGTCTTAGCAACCTTATGAACTTCATGAAATACCATTGGATGATAGACCTTGCAGTCTGGAATTCAACTCAGCAGAATACACAGAATTATCATATTAAAATAAATGGACTGTAAAATGTTGGACAGGGGGTGGAATTTAACATATGTTGTACACAAACTGAAGGAAAAATTGCTCAATAATTCTGAAGACTAATTCCATAATTAAGGACTAGTATAATTAAAAATGTTCATGGCACAGAGCTAAGATTGTGCATTCTGACTGTTGAATACTTAACCACGGTACCATAATGTTCTCCTAAGTATAGATTTTGAGCAGAATAAAAAGAAAATCCTCAATGCTGCAAAATACTTAGCTCAAATAGTTTTCAATTGGGAGATGCATGCTCTTAGTTAGAAATTCCATTCAGACTGAAAAGCCAAATAAGGAGAGATCTTCATGTCAAAATAGAACAGAAAAAAATGTCAGCTGGAAATGTCTTTTTACTGTCTGTTTCTTACTCTCTTCATTTTCTTCACAAAATCAACCAACTTTTTTACCTCTCTGTTAAGAACCAAAAGTGTAAAATCTCTAAAATATCTGAGTATTTAAAGGCAAGAGAACATATTTTAATACTGAAATACTGGTCTGCTTCAGCTGATGCATCCAAACCAATTCCAAAACTATCAACAATGGCAGATAATTAATGAAATATGAAGCAGTTCTATCTCATTTGTTGGTTCCAGATGCAGGGAGTCCATTGTGATTTTTTAAGTTCAATGAGACACTTATTTAATCATGTTTTTAACTAGATCATTAATTGCAATTTGTTTCATTGTTGTTGAAAATTGTTCTCATACAATATCATTAAGACTTAGAAAGAAAATAAAATGTTTGATTTCCTAATAGACAGTAGGAATGTATGTTTAAATATTCTAATTTTTTTAAACTTCAGTCCATTTCCAATTAAAAATCTTTACTTCTCTTGTCATCCAGTATTGTTTTCCCATATTTAAAGGTACCAAGAGAGAGATATTAGACAACTGAAGACGAATATCTGATTATCTTCTTCTGCCATTGTTTCCCTGATGGAAAAGAAAATCTCTTTGTGACAGTGCATAATTATAGCAAGAATAGAAATTAATTTCATGAACAGTCAGTAAGATGCTGTTGCCCATTTTGCTCTCATCAGTTTATTTTCTTGAACCAGTGGGAAAGCGGAAGTTTGTAACCAGGTGATAACGTTGGGAAGGTGGCATCAGCAGACACCACGATCCAATCAAGACCATCAAATGTATACGTGCATTTATCAAGTGCCAGCTGTAAGGCGCAGGACTAGGCGAGCACAGCCTCCCTCAGGGCATTCCAGGCATCTCCTGCTTCCTGGGTGGTGTTAGGAGCCCTGTCCTGCACCACCTGAGCCCTGCCAGGTATGACCCCGGCCAGGAGCATGGTCAGCTTCTGCTCGCCGTGCTCTGGGGATAACTCCTCGCCAGCTGCAGAGCTGCCATGCCTGATCTATGGGGCAAGAGAATCTATGGGCCAAGGACTCTTCTTCTCTTCTCTCATTTGAATAGAAAACCTCTTCACAGGTCTATTTGCAAGACAGGTGAGACTTTTGCGAGTATTGTCTCATGCAGGAGGCCAGAGTGGTGGCGAGAGCAGTGTCTGAGAGCTCAGAGCCACACGGCAGGGCAGTGCTGCGCACAAAGCAGCGATTTAGGAAGATGGAGCTGTGTGCAGACACATCATCCAGCATAATCTGCTCCAGTACAAAATTATTCCTGATCCAAACAGAACTGGAATGCCCACATTTGCACAAGGCGCTGTAGCCAGTTTGCTCCAGGCTAAATTGCTTGTAGAGGTGAATCCCAGCTCAGGGATTTCGTGAGAGTCTGCTGCTCGCTGTGCCTAAACTCACGGTGTCAGCAGCTTTTAATCATATTAGCTGAGGAATTAGTGCATGTCTCAATGCAATCTGCATCATCCACCGTAAAGAAATCATTATGAATGTGTAGTTTATTCTTTCAGGGAAAGATGGAGCAACAGAAGGGATCAGTCCTCAGCAACTTAGAGTCCCGTGTCATTTCATCACAAAGTCAATAGCTCTCTTCATCCGAGGGTGAGAATGCTGGAAAAACAAACTGCTTTCTGTTCTGTAGTGACGCCTGAAAGAGCTTGCGCTGCAGTAATCCCAAATCCAGGGGCAATCTATTAAGAACTCAGCACCACCGACCCTGAGAATCAACTGATAAGCACATTCTCCCCCCACNTTTTTTTTTCACTAATCCTCTTAAAGATTGTGCTAAGTAATGAAAGGATGGGATGAAAGAGGCCTTTTTCATTACTACCACATAAACCGCTTGTGTAAATGTTTCATTAACACACTGCTTGACCAGTGTTCGGTCCTCCCCGCCCCCACCGCCGCTATGGTTCTGCCGCAGCCTGCCAGGCGAAATGTGTGATTTACACATGTTTAAGAGAAACATTCCCACACTTGAATGCCGCACCATTCTTTGGAGAAGGAGAGACCTACAAAAAAACCATTGTGGAGGACATTTAAATTTACAATTCTTTTTTTCATATGTGCTTAAAAAGATCTGTTACTTCCAATTACACAGGGATTTTGCTTTATAGTTTTGCGAGGTTCCTCTAATATACGTTTGTCTCCTGAAAGCACCCTCAGGCAAGATGACATTTATTAAACATGATGGGTTTGAAGAGATATTTATAAGTTTTTATTTTCTTGGAGAAAAAGGCAAAGGGTTTCAAAGGAGGTTTACCCATCTGTGTGCTGAAATGCAGGCAATACGTTACCTTTTAACCCCATGGGTACAGTCAACTTCTTCATAGCAGTGTAGAGAGAGAAAAGGGCTTTAAATTGTCGGGTTAAAGTGTACAACATGTATTTGAACCATGTATTTGAGGCAATTTTGCAGTATTTCCTGCTCATCTTATGACTGTACACATGAGGTTGTATGTCCTGCAGCTAATCGTGTATACTGGCCATTTTCATTATATTATTGAAACAGAAATAAGATACTATTTTTCACGTAGTTGTTATTTCTGTAGAAATAAACAACACCTACAGCATGCACTGTTTTCATGCTAACAATGACCGACACATAGGGCTGGCTAGACCTGGCACATCAACATCAATGTCAAGCAATTCTGTTCAAACTAATGCTTTTACTCTGGGAAAGGTTTGCTGGAATTTCACTAGGTTTATATAGATGCCATCAGGGGTGGATCTGGCACCCACTGAGTAGCATTTGAATTTAAAAAAAAAAAAAAAGCAAACAAAAACAATTTCTCTTTTAAACCAGGCTTTACTTACTAAGGGAAATGAGAAAATAACATCTGTTATCACAATCATCTCTTTTCTCTTCAGATAGAATGTGTGAAAATGTTATTATAGTTGTATTCTACTGCGACTACCTTTACCTGAAATTACAGAAATAAATGGAAAATTGAACTAGAATACAGCTGTTATACTGCAATCAGTGTTTATTTTCAACCTTATTTTGTTTCATTAAAAATAAGGCTTGCATTGCTGTGAATTTGACAGTTCTGATGGTTAGCATGAGTTCCACATTTAGTTTGGTGTACGTAAGCTTGTTTGCCACCATGACCATGATCTGGTTTCAAAGTGAATAGATTCATTTGGATCAACAGTCCCTCCAGGGGTAAACGCTTAAATGTATTCAACCTTCGCAGGAGCTGAAAACATCAATACCTTCATAAAGCCACTTTGATTTTTATTGACTAAAGTTGCGATGCTAATTCACATACATCATTGTATACTTCACCGAGCTTTTAACATGGTACTTGATTTACAGAAAGAGTGATTCAATTTCTGCAAAGAAATAGTGGGGTAAGTTGTCCCCTCAGATTCTTTCCTTACCTCAGAAATGGAGGAAGTCAAAGGAAGAGTACTCTTGCAATACAAAAATTGCTCAATAAATGCTCATGTGCGCTACATATTTTACTTGCTTGGTAACAGCTAATAGCAATGTAGACGTGTCAGATAAGGGACAATCGATTATCTAAGCATGTTGCTAATGTTACTGCAGCAAAACTGTTGGATTATTTCTCATCAGAAAGTGCCTCTGAAGTGCATTTCTCCTTCTGTACTCAGTATATTTTATAAGGAGGAAACACTTATTTAATACTTCTTTCTTTTTTTTTAATATTGTTTTTTCATTAAGAAAGCATAATCATTGATCCCCTGCAGGAAACCTTTAAAGCACATTGGTAAACCCACATAAATAGCACAAATATGCCCATACAAAAAATTGGAGTGCTTACATTTGGTATGAATTTGTAATGTTTGTTTGATGTTGCACGAAACACAGACTTAAAAATGTCTTCTGTGGATCATTAACTTTAAGTAGTACAAACTGATAGCCATAAACAAAAGTTTAGTCCAATAAACTGAGAGGAAGATCTCAATTACTTTGTATGTATTATTATTTGTATTTTTTCACAATGAGACAATCAGCATCAGAATGATCTCCTCAGGGTAATGGTGAATTCCCCAGCTCTGGACACTTTTTAAGGTTCAGATGGACAGGGCTCTTGTCTAGAATATATTTTTTGCCAAGTAAGGTTGAAGCAGATGGTCTTTGAGGTCCTCTTTCAACCTGGTATTCTATGATTCTGTAATTTTACAATTGTACATTTTAGTAAAGTTTTTCTGAACTTTACTCTTTCAAATTTTTCCTGGTTTGAAGCCAGATCCAATAAATGCATATATACACTCTCACAGAAACAGCTCTGTTGAATGAAGCACAATAAAAACCACACCATTTTATTCCCAGGAGTTTGAAAAATCTTGATGGACTCATCACTTGGGCCTCAGTGAGGGTGGTAATTTCTCCTCACCATTGTCCTTGGCAGCACATTACCTCGGTGCAACCCTTAGCATAAAAAGCCCCAAATGCTGCAAAGTTATCTCATGCTTCTGGGGGATCTGAGGACATGCCTTGGGAGCAGCACATTTCTCATCAGTGAATTTCCTATCCATCACTTTCAGGGGAGAAAGAGCATTGAATATCAAAGCCGTAAAGCAATCTTTTGTAGAATTTATAAGCTGTATAACTTTTGCAGGGGACAGCTGAGCTTATTTAGGGGCTGAAATTGAAGGCTTGGGTCTTAGTGATGGAACTGACACAAAAGCAAAGCAAAGCAATGAAGAGCTGTAGAGCAGTTAACTTTGTCAGAATGGTATTTGCTGGATTAAGCTGTTCATAAACACAACGTTTTTGCAGCTATAAGAGAAGTAACTTTTACAGGGAGATAAACTTAGAAAGCTTAGGCATACTATAGGACCCATCAGCATCTCCCAGTTAATTAAAGGAGTGAGTGGAAAGCATCAAGGCTTGCCCCCTCTGCATGAATAATTCACTGCCTGTATCCTTTATTAAAGCCAGTTACTTCACCACAATGATTTCCAGCCTGCGATGCACTCCTCTCAGAAATGAGAGATAAATTGCAACAAGGCCCGCAGCTATATTAATAAATTGAAATGAACACTTATTTGCTCATCTAATTAGAACTGTAGTTTTTTCCAAATGGTGTAGTAATGCATTACCTTGGAAGCCAACACCTGCTGCAAGAAATAATTAACAGAAACACTTAGAAAAGTCTCTTTCACTGAAGGCAAAAGCTTTTCTCCTGATTTTTTTTTCTTTCAACTCTTTGTATTTAACTATTTTGCAGTAGAGATCTGTTGTGGATTTTGCACTGCTAAAGAGGAGGACATGTTTGTGTTTGAAGTGCCTGTAAGTATTCACAAACTTGCAAACAAAGTATGAATGCATAAATCTACTTTCACCAACTCTATTTCAAAGGCGTAATTACATTACGTACACTTTAAACAGTACTTGAAGAATGTGATAATTTTTTTCTGAAGCTTTGGTTAATGTCATAGCCAAATACGGTACTTCAAAACTAAAAATTTGCTGATTTTCCAGTTGTATTTGCCTTATAAAGTCTGTTACTTTTGTCTGCAAATCTCATCTTGAAATCACTAATTTTGCCCCTTTCTACTTTCAAATATATTTGCTTACATTACCAGTTAGAAAAATACATTGTCAAATTTTTATGTCAGTGTGGATTTGGCTGTGAAAGTAACAGAGCTGCAACATCTCCTTCTCTGTCATTGCAGAGAAATTTCAATATTTCCACTCTTCAGCCACTCAGAGAGCAGAACAATATCCAGGTCTCTGCATGAGGTTTGCAGATTTATGCTTGTCAGTCCCATCTTTTGCTATCATTGGTGTCAACCTGCACATTTAGTCCTCTCGTCTTCTCCTTCCTAGAGCAGTAGGCCAACAAGAACTTTCCCGAGTTTGGCTGGAAAATGGCACTTGAACCAAAGGGTTCTGGTGATGTGTGTCAGTGTGTGCACGCAGGTATTGACAGAGATTTCCCTAGAGGCTTCCACAGATACCTCAATAGATATAAAAGAGTGACCTATATGTGGGAATAGATCAAACGATATGAAGCCCAGCTGTTACTCAGACAGATATCACCACGAGGAAATATGTCCTGGAGCAGCAGTGTCCTCAGCACAGTTTCAGCAATGCTTGGCAGTGGTGCATGGTCCCCACAGGTCAGCACTGGGAATGGCTTACATTATAGACTAGGGAGCAAATGGAGATTGCTGATCAAAGCAAAGACCTTTTCAAAAGGATTAATTTTATTTTCTGTCTTATTTTTTAAAAATAACATTGAATTTGTCAGCTATGCGTGACCACCAGAAATGTTACTTAAAAAAAAAGCTGAAATTTTCTGTAGTAAATGTGATAGATTTTTTTGAATGATCATTGAATGGTTTTAGGGCAATAATTAATCCATGGATATGGAATTAGACAGCATGGCTGAGTTTGAGCCTGCAATTGTTTTTATTTGGGGATTCAGGCACATAAAGAGATTTGAATGTGCAGTCTGCTTCCTCCTGGCATGCATTCATCCAGCATGGGAATGCAAAGCTTGTGTGTTTAAAGAAGCATGTCAAAACTGCTTTGTAAAGAAGGGGGTAAAAAGCCCCAGTCCGAGTGACAGGCCTAAGTTTTGTGTGCTAATCATATTCATTCTTCTTGTAACAGAAGGAGCTCCACTGTAGAACTTAAATGAAATGAATGGTGTTTCAGACACGCGGTTAGTGATTTTATATAGTCAGTGTCATTTTTCTTCTTCTGGGAATTCAATTTGTTCCTATTATGCCAAGGTCACAGATTGGGAAATCTCAGACAACATTAGTTCTCTGCCTTTGATGCAAAGGGTCAGTGGATTAGTACAAAGGAGCATTAATCCAGTGTGCTGGATCACCAAATTATATTTAAGTCATTTTTAATGAATGACTAGGAGTTCCTATTAGTTTTCTTGAAGAAAATAGAAGCAAGCCTACAAACTGCTTCATAAATGAATATTCAAGGAAAAGTATGTCTTCAATGTCAGCTCTAATTGCTACTTTTACCATATTAGTAGAAGCTTTCTGTAGCTGAATTTGACATCCATTTGTTTGCACACTGTTATTAGTCAAGACTCAGTGAAGTCGTGTAATTAACACCTCCACATTATCTCATGCAGTGAAAGCAAAGAGTAAAACAGATGACTCACTTTGTTTCAGCTTTGCTCTTGTTTTCTGATACAGGAGTACTTAAGAAGTGTGAGCTCATCAGAATGCCATATGGAGTCAACAGAAAGCATAAAAGGGTTTTCAGGAAGGAGTTCATCCGAGCCCATTGGGAGCGGAGCAGTAAGGGCTCTCCGAGTCCCTGTGCTGCTGGCACCGCTGGGGCAGCTCCTCACCGCTCTGGGCGCGCTGCTGCCAGCCCTTGCCTCCGACTCTGCCGCTGCCAGCCAAAAGGCATTGCGTCTGCTCGTGCAGACAATTCCCCACCCAGCACAGGGAAAGGATGTGCCCACACAGCCATCCTCTCCTGTGCGCGACAGTGCCCACGCCAAGGAAATTGCACATTTGAAGCCATCGATTGCACAGCCATGCGCATGTTGTGAAGTCACGTTGTGGGTATCAGCATCAACAGCGACACGGAAAACGACTAAGATTTACATAGGAATTTTCCATGTTCATCGTTCGTGTATTTTTGGGGGTTAGAACGCTTCACCATTTTCAGGTGCAAGCTCCTCACCAAAAGTGTAATATTCTTAAATACTGTTTCACAAATGGCCATAGGACAAATTCAACAGATTGCAGGAACATGCACTTTAATGAAGACATGATTTTCTAAGCATCTGGTCTCAGGAAAACTGTCTTTCTAGGTGACATTTAATTCATGTAATTTGTCTGCTGAAATTTGATGCTGTGTATAAAGAGTCGCTCTATTTTCTCTCCCCTCTTTTTTGCAACATTGTAATCAACGGTGGAAAACAAAAAATGCAGCCCTCAAAACGGGAAAAACCCCACAAACCAAGATGGCTACAAGAATATTTTATTTCGACCTCTCAGTGCAGCCATTCAGTTAACAAGTATTCCCAAAGCAATATGAAATCCAGTCATTAAATTATTATTGAGTGACTTAAATATTCAGATAATAGCAACCTTGTTTACTGGATGGAAGCTGGCCAAGAGCATTTGAAGAATTAACATGCACGTGAAATTTCCCACAATTATGAAATAGCCATTAGAAAAGGAAATGACCGAGTGAAATTGAATCCCTCAGAGCTGCCGTCTTGCTTGCAAGTATTTGCAGTGCTGATAATAGAGCCCCACGATTTGCTGCCGTTTGCGTCATTACCACCTCTATTGATTTAACCACCCCACGTGCTCCTGCTTTATTATTTTGCTGCTCCAGAGTAACTATCTTAAGTGACTGGGTCACAAATGTTATCGCATTACTGTGATTCGGAGAATTATTAAAGATGGGTCACTTCATTACCGAGATCCCAGAGGTGCTGTATGTAGCAGAGCTGCATTAGTTAAGTTCAGTGGAAGCTGGCAGGGGCTTGTGCGTGGTCAGGGCTCTCTGTCCTTTACCTGGAGACGAGCAGTGCTGCTAGTGATGCACTTTTCGGTACTCACCACTGCCTGTGCTCGACGGAGCTAAAACGGGTTCGTGGAAAACATCAGGGGGCCACCGCAGGTTCCTCAGCTCTCTTGGCAATAGGTCACAGCACGGTGTGGATCGTCCTGAAATAGCATCCTGCAATGGTTTGTAACCTTCAAACAGGGTTTCTAATAATAGCGTTGCTTCTCGCTCTGGGCACCGTCCCAGTGGCTGCAGACATCCAGGATGAAGCTATACACTAATCTAATCAAAACATTTCTAGAGGGTATAGGCAGTAATCTGGGACACTCTCATATTCCAGAAATACTCCTGAGAGAAATGTTGCTAACTGGTTTCAGAGTAAGTACATTCTCTTGTTTGATTTTACCCACTGAAAAGAACCGAGTACAAATCCCAGCCAAAGGAATTACTCACACAGGCATTTTGCTCTCTTTCTTAGACTTGATGTACTAATGGACTACAGAAAATCTGCAGTGAAGGAAAAAACAACGAGTGCAGCTGTCTCAGCAGAAGACTAAAGGATGGACATATTCGTTTACACATGCTGGAGATGATCTTGGCTTGATTAGGAAATTACCACCAGAGTAAACTACAATTTAGTTTTATATTCTCTATGTTTGTGCTGGTTGATACACGTTTCCTGCTACTCCCTAGGGAAACAAAGATTAGCCTTTGAGGTAAAGCAAGTCTGTCTTTGTATCACAGGTAGGACAGAAGGAGGGCAAGTTCCTCCTCTCATCACCACGAAGATGTGCAACCAGTTGTTAGTCACAGTGGATCCCTGGTCCATCTCCATCATGAGGACCCCTTATGTTCTTCACGTGTTCTACCAGCTCTCAGTACTTCTGTGGAGAAGGGCTAAGGCTGTAGGGCATACACACTGTCTGAGGGACCATGCCAGTTAAAAGCCAAATTACACCTTTTTATACACACTGTCTGAGGGACCATGCCAGTTAAAAGCCAAATTACACCTTTTTATACACACTGTCTGAGGGACCATGCCAGTTAAAAGCCAAATTACACCTTTTTATTTACAATATTATGTTGTGCCTGGAATGAAAGCCCTTTCATATTTGGTACTATTATTAACGCACAGGTTATAAATCAGGTTGTTATAGACTATATACTAAGAAGCTTATTTGCCATTTCAAAAACCTGAATGTTGGTAATATTGGTTGTTACAAATAGCTTATGCCCATTTGGTTGGTTAGCCAGCAGAAGAAGATGAATGGTTTAAAACCTGGTAATTAAACATGGTAACAAATGTTTTTCAATGAGGTTATTGCTACCATAAACCTTTATCAATGGTTCATGAACAGCAGTCTCTGGTTTCAAGGTCTGACTGATGATGACTTAACTATTTCTTAGTATTTAATAAAGACTTTTCACCAATCTGCATACAGAACATGATTTCCTCTGTTGGTAATTAGCATCGTCCCCTGGGTGCTAAGTCCATATATCCATACCAAAATCCTTATTGTCAGAGATGAAAAGCAGCAAATTTAATACCATTTCACTAGAGATTTATGGTTTTTTCTTTGAAACTGGCTACTTTTAGCAACCAAAACAAGTTTTAAAGAATTGAAAGTCTGGCTATTTAATGGCCTATTGTTTGCTGAATTATATCAATTATACTGTTAACTTCACTCTCCTTTTTTCTTTTTTTAAAATACACTCAGACCTCAAAAGCAAGAGTCTGGAAGTAGTTAATGATCTACAAAAGTGAAAAGGGTAGGAATGAAGGTGGGATTTGTTTGATTTTTCTAAAAGCTAACTGGAGCTGGTTGGAAAAAAAAACCAGAGAGCACTAATAAATATATGCCTTGTAATAGTAAAAGGAAAACGGTACACCTAACCTTTCTAAATAGCCTAAGGGCAGAGGTTTG
>VZRF01005648.1:651780-713933 GCA_013396875.1 Vireo altiloquus | reverse complement strand
ATCTAGAATGAATTAAAGTCATTTTCCTGCTGTGGTCCAAGCATGTGGCTTCACTTTGAAGGTTAGAATGAAGTTGTTCTTACTCATGTATCTTGCAGATGCAGTTTTATAAAGTGCATTGGAAAAAGCTGTCATAAGTTTTCAGTCTGTCCAGGGAAACAAAAATTCTGGTAATTAATATATTGCCCCCCAAGATGAATTTTCTAATTTGGTCCTAAAGGTAAAATACTTTTCCAGTTATTTATTTTGTGCTCTTTCAGTGACACTCCTCTGTCAACTCATACTACTTATATTTAATATTTTTCTTTTTTTTTCTATGTTAAATACTTTAGTTTTTTCTACCTGAATGGAATCACCCCAGAAAATAAAACAGCAAGGAATTTGTGCTACCAGCATGACAAATAGAGACAGTGGGACAGCACATGTCAGAGAGAAGATTTCTATACACCAAACTAAAATGTATTCAGAAAAATTACAGAATGCACTGTTTGCATTGTAAGGATTTGTTTTCAAAAATGTCATTTTCCCAAAGGTCTTACCTGAAACACCATATCCACAAGGATATATACTCAGGAAAGTAAATCAACAAAACATAAAAGAACAGTACTTTGGTTTCACATGGTTTAAAGACACAATTAAAATTTCCCAAAGAGCTATCAGTGTCATCAAGGATAATGAGAGAAAAAGCCTAAAAGAGGAATTAACTGTCATCAAAATTTCTCAATTTATGAAGCATTCCAACAGCCTTTATCCTCCATCCTCTTTTACCTGCTGTGGCATCAACTGAAATGGTTACCGATGGTTTGCTTTGCATCTGTCAAAATTTTCTTAAGGAAAATGACTGCTTTTTTCTTCCTCAAGCAGCATCAAAGGAATGCTAGAAGCACACACTCGTGGCTGAGACAACGTGGGTTCTCAAGTGCTCAGGAAAGTAATGCCCACGGCTAAGTTCAAGGCTTGAAGTGTAAGGATGGGAGAACATCAATTCCCCCCTCTCCCAAAATCTCTTATGACAGATACTCCCATATTCCAGTCACGGGTTTCAGGTGTGCAAGGGAGGAGCACTGATGGAGAGGAGGGAATCCACTGACTGTCCGAGCATGGCAGCTGTTTCCACTGTGATTCCAGTGGAACACACAAAGTTAAAATTGTAATGGCAAAAGCAGCTTCGTATCTGTGGAACATGAGAAGTGTGACGAGTATCAATCACAACAATAGGAAATCGTTCATTTGGAAAACTGTTAACTGCCTCTCTACAAAATAATTTCTCTTTCTCCCTTTATTTCTTTTCTCCTTCTTTTTTGGAAATTTGCCCTTTCATAAAATATATGTCTGTGTGTTTTCATTCCAAAGTGTTCTCTGTTGTGGTTAGGTTCCACAGGAGGGTTCCAGCTTGTAAAGGTTAACTGTGCAGAAATCAAGGCTTTGTGCATTTTTGCAAAGGTCACACTCATCAGTAGTTCTGGGAGGACTGCTGGGAAGGGCTATAGTAAGTACCCAGTGATTGAACCATGGCTCCAGGTTTCATTTCCTTTAAGAATACTGTTACAATCACTGGTTGTGTCACTAAGAGATAAAGAGGCTGCTCAGTCACTTGAAATTCAATTTGTACATTACTCAAATCTGCTCCACCTCCTTCCTTCACGGTGCCTGGCAGCTGCTTGCTGGCACTCTGAATTTCAAATGCCTGAGCTGCAGGAAGCAGTTTAATAAACTGGATAGGTTTTGATTAATGTAACAAGCTGAAAATAGACAATGATGCAATGCATATCTCAGCAAGAATCACGGACTCGGATCAAATCTGTGTGTGCTGTGGCAGAGAGTTCACCCAGAGATGAATATTTATGTTTCGATAACACCTTGAAGGTTCAAAAACCACCAGTATATAAGATTTAGACCTGTAATCTTGTTAAGTCTCTAAGCATCTCCTACAGGTGACTGCACGGTCATGAAGTTCAAGTCTAGATTAAGTATTTGACATTGACTGAGTTCCAGCAAGGGCACTGTGCACTTCACCACAAGGTTCTTATTTTATCTGGAAGACAGAAATGCTGGATTTCTTTCACTACTAGGAATGTAAGCAATCATTTGCTGCGCTGTGTACAAAACAATGACTTACATTTGTCAAGATTCATTAGTAATTCACCATCCTACAAAAAGCTGACATGCTTTGACATGGTTTCAGACAAGCACTCAGTACAGAATTTACACTCATCCAGTGCTGTGGTTTAATGCTGGGAAACCTATTCTTTCCCAGTACCTGCTCCCCCAAGCCACAGACATTCAGAGCACTCAGTACTGGCATCATGTTAAAATTCTTCAAAAACTTACAGAATCAGAGTTTTACACAGCAGTATTTCTTCAGGGTGCTAGGCAATGGTGCCTCACAAAAGGAAGGAGCTGAAGATCAATATATGTTTAACTGGAAAGGTCTAGATTACGATGCTTTGACTCTCCTCATTTTTCTTGAGGCATTTCCATGAGATACAGCAAGAGGTTGAACCTGGAGATGCAGATTGCTTCTGAAGGTGGGTGAATGTCAGGTCTTTGGGTCTGAGCACCATTTCCTTTGTAACTCCCCACATTTTTGTGAATATATACCCTATGTTATGATTAATCAGAAAATCTTGGATTTCTTTTTGGTTTTATTTTCTTACTTTGAAAATCTAATTATGTTCTCAGCTACCTATTACAATGTTATGCAAGTTAAAATCTACATCTGTTTCATTAACATGTCCAGAGAGTAAAAATTTTTGTGGACAGTTCTGTAATATTACGTGAAGTACCAATGAAAGTGGATTGGATTCTTAATTGAAAACTATCAAAAAATTTTTGAAAATTATTGAAAATTGAAAACCATTACAAAATTTTATGAGACATTTGTGTTCTCATAATTATATAGTGTATGTTCTTCTCACTGATATAATTTTTTTTTTTAATCACTACTTTTGAATAATTAAATAAACACAAGTTTTTTATCCTTGCTTCATTTTTGTCTGGGTTATCTATGCTTCCTCTCCTCCTATCCACTGAAACCACTCCCCATACATTTCTGAGTCTATTGTTGCTCATTTAAAATTTAAAAATCATGAGGACTATAAATCAGTAAAATGCTAAGTCTCTGATAAGTCTTATGGCATGAATAACAAACATTTTCACTCAATGCTTTGCAAACAGGCCATGGGCTAATATTTGTTTGTGTAAAGCATTCAGCACAGGGGCATAAAAGTTGTTTTGTAAAAATCAGCATTTATTTGCAAATTATTCCCATGCAGGGGAAAAAGCTGGAATCACCACATACTTAATGCACAATGAATGACTAAACCAGCTCTTGTAGGGATGTCAAGAATATCAAGATGCCATACTTCTCCATTGTTTGGGGTTTGGATTTTTTGGGGGTTTTTGTGTGGTTTTTTTTTGGGTTTTGGATTTTCTTTGGGCAGGGGGCATTTTTTTGTTTGGTTTGGTTTGGTTTTCCTTAATAATTCAAAACAGGCATGAAAAAAAACCAGAAAATTAAGTTATCCTGTTTAATTGTGACATGAGTCTATAGTGCTATGAGTGAAAAACAGAAGAGCAAAGCAATTCTGATGAACACACTTGGACTCGAGCATCACTTTCAGAGCTGCTAAGGGTGAAACAAAAAGGTGCACTCTGGTCTTGCCAGAATTTCTACAGAAGTTGTTGGCTTAAGATAATTTTTTAGGAGTTTATTGAGAGAAAGCGAGGGAAGGGATAGATCTATTTTCATCTCATTTGATGTATCTTTGTTGTCAGTGTGACACACATTTCTCAGAGAAGCAAACCATGTTTCCCATGTCTGTGGGAGAAACATGCTTTATGTACGAACCTGTGTGGGAAAAGAAATGGAAAATAAAAGCATGGCTGTGGCCTGTTTTTCAAAGTTCAGGAAGTAATTTCTTTCTGTTGATGTATAAACAACAACAGTAGACTGAAGAGAAAAAGAATTTGTGAGAAGAGGGACAAAGGCAGTAAGAGAAATGTAAATAAAAGGCAAGGTGTCCTCAAAGAAAAGTATCAGTAGCTTCGATTTGGGGTTGTGTTTCTGTGTGGGTTTGATCCTGGTAGTTGAAACCCTGATCTAAAGATTTATTTATGTATGTATATATGTATCTATATTTAATTTTCAGTGAAATGTAAATAATGAGGAAGCATTCATTGCAATTTTCACAGGGAAAGGTAGTAGGTATCTGCATGTAAGTTGTGATTGTAGAAAAAAAAATTAATGGATTTTAGAGATAGTGAAAGAATACCTAGCAGGTTCTTGAAATGGTATCCACGAATATAGGGGATTAAGTGTGGAAGTGCAGAAATTACATTCAAAATTTAGAAGTCCTGAAGGAAAGAAACAAAATGAATAATTGAGTCACCAGCAGTAACAGACATGGGAGGATGAAAAGTGCTGATGTGTTTCACTTTGCCATGTGAAGGTTGTCCTAGTTTATAGCTTTCCTATTACTTGAAGTCACAGGAGGAGGTTCAAGAGTGCAAAAAGTGGTGTGGGCATGGACATCTTCCAGCTGAAAGAAGCTGGACTCCATTTGGCCTTAGTCTCTTTGTCACTCTTCTATTTATGAAGGTCCCACCAGTGTGCATTTTGTGAGGTCAAGTTTTCAATGACTGGATGCACATAATTACATCAGTGAGTGTGAAAGAAAACTTTTATTTAATCTGGCTGCTTGTAAAAATTTTTAAGGGTTTCTTTTTTACTAAGTTGAGTACTTTATTCCTTTCTATTGTAACTTCATATTTCTTGGCATGTGCTTTGAAGGTACTGCTACGTGCATCATAGGAATTATATTTATTATACACACACCCCCCATTGTGATAAAGTATGTAATTATGAAATATCAAAATTTCTCAAAGTGTTCACATTTTAAACTGAGTAGATTTAATCCACTGATATAACAGGCAGATGAAAAGTTCAGCTATTAATTGCATTCTGCTGCTTGATTTGTATCGAATGTTTCACCACCAATTGAGTTCTAAACGATTCTTTCAGTGATTTGTTGCATTTGCTTCAGATATAAAGCATCTCTTTGCTCAAACATAGAAAGATTTGCTGTCCCATGAACTTCAACTGCTCTTGGTGTAACACTGAATAGCCAGAAGAAAGGTTGCATTTGAAACACTCCTATTTTATTTTTTCACTGTAATTAAGCCAAATATGCCACCATAATAAACAAAGAATAATATATATTAGTCTCTTAGATAACACTAGTTTGCAGAGCATCCATTTTATCTACTGTACTTCCTGTAATATTTCACTTAGCATTTCACCTTTCCAGATATTGAGTACTCAAACAACAATAGAGACAGAGTGGTTCGAGGGTTTTTCCCCTTTCTAATACCAGAACTGCTGTCTGATCTTTGTATGCTTTAATGAAGAATTCATTATCTTAATCTTGTTAGTGTTCCGAGGAACTTCTTTATATAGCTGCAGTTTAATGTTGATCTGCAAGCGTTATGTCTTAATACAAATGCCATCTGGTTCAACTACATATATTTGTATAATGGCAACACCATGGAAAATCCTAGCTCAGAGTAAATGCATTAAATAAGATGAGAGTACTTCAGCAGGTCAGGGTCCTGCCTGCTGTCGAGCACCAGCCAGCCTTTACCACAGAATGTTAAGGTTCTCTTGCATCTTTCTGCACAAATTTATTTAACTGAGTTTTATTCCAGGGGAAATAATACAGATTTTCATTAAAGAAAACACTATATAATGACAGCACTAAATGAATCATCTTCAATCACTTTTAAAATAGTTGATTTATTTTCTGCAGTTGGAAGGCTGTAAGTTAGGAAAATATTTTTGCTGTCGAGAATGAAATATACTTCACATATAAATAAAAAAATAAGTACGCCTCTATCTAGGGAGAGTGTGTATGTGTGTGTGCATGCATTTGTCATACCTGTAAATATGTAGGCACCTTTGTGCACGAACACATGCACATTTTGGCAACATCAAGAAATTCTCAATAGAAATCGCTTCTCTAGAGTAAAAGGAAAACAAGTTGACAAACCACCACATACTAAAATAAAATCCATCATAACAGAAAAGAATATTTTCTTAGTATGATTCATATTCACACATCCTTCTGTGAGACTTTCATATATTTGGTGACATTGTGAAATGTCATTGAAGAAAAGGCATTTCGGTTTAGCCTTGAGCAAACATACACATACTAGAAGAACTGTGCATATGTAAAGGCTTTTTCTTCTTCCAAAAGCGACCTGGTTTCGCTATATTCATAACTGGAGCTAAGCTTAGGCTAGTGAGGTGGTGCATGATAAGAACTTGGTTAGCAAACACATTGAGCAGACGAATGACTTGAATAACAAAATCCCCAGCAGTGTGTTTCAGTGCAAACTGCATTTGTACTCTGCAAGGAGATCAATGCTTCACTCTCATTGATTTTCTTCAGTGGCAGAACCAGGATTATGCACGATGTGAAACTGTATCCCCAGACATATTCAATCTAATTTCCTACTCAGTGCTAAAAAGGCATAGTGTTGTCCTGAAAACATAAGGTTAGAGAAGTGTAACATATCAAATTTATACAACTGGCAAGCCTGCATGTTAAATAGATTCATCATAATATATCCTCAGTGTCATGCAATACATTCTATAAAAATATTAGATTGGTGCTATAGAGTTCATATACATATATATATATATATTGCAAAAAATTGTGCGAAGATGCCAAAGAGAGAAATTGAAATGCATTTCATACACATCACTTTAAAATGCAGCATAGTTTTTCTCTGGTAGACGTCAGCTTTATTGTAAACACATAAAAAGAAATAATTTCTTCAAAAACTTCATAGCAGGAATGTAGTACATCTTCAAAACTTAAATAACCTTGTAATTTACAAGGTATGCCAGTTTTCAAGAAGTAATAATTACAGTAAAATATATCAGTGGGAAACGACAGCTGACAGGAGCTTTGTTCTGATCTGCAATTTCCCCTTGTTTGTAGTTTCTCAGAGAAGCCATGGGAACACTATCAAATACTGCTCAGCTTTACATCAGTTTGAACACAGGGATGAATTGAATTTGCTCAGCCCAGACTTTTCCTAAGGTATTTGTTGGTGGGCATAGGGAAAAAAAGAAACAGAGGAGCAAGAAAGGGCAGTAATGGCTCAAACAAGAAAATTTTCTGTCCTCAGCTTCTGCCATCCCAGTCTTTGGAGAAGAAAACACCACTCCCAGAAGCTGTAAGCTGCTTATGGAAAAGGGTCAAAATAATGCATATCCTAGAGAGGCATATGTGTATTTTATAGATGGTTACCTGGAAAATGAGCACCGCCTATATCTCGTAATCTAAGGCCACACTTATTTCTTTCTGTCTGTGTTTATCCAGTGCCACCACCCAGCTAGGCACGTATGCACACCTACATCCGGTCTCACATCATGCAAGTTTAGTGAGTGTGCCTACCAGAAAGTTTGAAGTTACTGCTAAATGAAAATTGGAGCTGGTGAATCCATAACAATTCTTGATTGAGCAAGTGGATAGGGTTTTTAAACTTATTTAGAAAGGACCATGTGAGGGGATAGATAGAGCAGCTCTTGAAGGCCTTATAGAAGAAAATCCTGATTTCCTTAAGTTGGTGAAGAGTGTCTTATGTTACTTGTGAGATAAAGGTTGGCAAACACTATATAGGAATATCTCTATCAAGTGCTGAAGATCTGAATAAATGTGATGAGAGTAAACAGAATCTTGGAAGCAAAGTGCTTTCTTAAACTTGGGGAAGCATTCTTTTTTTTTTTAATGTAGCATAAACCCCATGTTTGTTGGTTTTTTCTGTACTTAGTCCTGGATATATTAGTTGATGTTGAATATTTCAACATCATGAATATAATATATCAGGAAAGCACTTATTAGTCTACTTGGCCTCTAATCATGAAACAAAATCCACTTCCCTATGCTCTTAAATGATTTTGTTGTAAGGGGGCAGATATATGAATATATTTAAGTACTTCTCCAAAAATGAGACCTTAGTTTTGACACAAAAATCATTGGAACAATTGAAAGACTTTCCACTCATCCCTGTTCATCAAGCTTGGTACTTCATTATTGAAAAAACACGTTCAAAACCTATTTCTAAGGTGACTCTACTTCCATGCTGAAGGTAGACACTAAATCACCTCACTGAAAATTATCTTGTTACTGGGGAAATCACATTTTTAGGACCTGGTGCACTTGAACTAGATTATATCAGTCTAAACAAACAATGTAAAGTAATTTGATAATGAATAAGTAGGAGGATGCACAGAGAAAACTAACACCATTGTTTAACCTCAAAACTATGCTAATAAGTAGGGTGATAGACATGAAACTCCAAATAATGGAGCTGTTATTCTAGCCCACCAGGCTGTCTCAGGGGACTCTTAAGTGGATTTTCTATGCCATGACTAAACATAGCTCCAGTCCAGCATTTTGCATAGCCTAAAGTATCTTGTTGCAATATATTCTCACATTTATCTAACTAGATCAGTTTTAGAAGAAAATACATTCTCCCAGATAGAAAGGAGGCATATGTGCATGTTATTGCATAGTATTTATTTGCTTGCATGTAAAATGGAAGACTCTTCCAGAAATAACCTCGTTGTGAAAAAAGACTGCCAGTACAAGAATATCAGCGTGCCTGTTAAAAATGAAAAGGATCCTTTTGAAAAAAAAAAAGACAAAAAATGAAAAATATCATGAGCTAATGAACATATGCATATGCACATGTGTTTGTCTGAACCAAAGCCCATGGTAATGCAGAGCATACTCAAAGAATTATTTGAACCCAGTTTAGGTTTGATTCATCTACAGTTACTTGGCATTGACTGGTTACTGTATTTCATTTATTTTTACAACAGCCACACTCTGCCAATAAAAGATCAAACAATTTTGGTTGCTGGGTTGAAGTTTTTAAAAGTACTTGATGTTACTCTTGAATCTGCTCTCAGTTACAGCTCACTAAAGGGTCTGGCCCGGTGGTGGATCTATAAATACAAACATAAGCTGAAAAAGCTGCTCCTAAAGTAAGAATGCACAAATCTGAAGCTGAGTGATTTTCACTCCTCTCTATCTTGTTTATGCAGTTTCCAGTTCTGAAAGTGGGTGGTTATGCAGAATAAAAAAAAATTTTAAATCTTGTTTGTGTACTGTGTCCAATTTTCAGCATTGGCCTTTTACAGCAGAGAAACATACAATTACATTGCACTTAAAATGCACTTAGATGAAACCATTCCAGTTTCCCATACATACAAAGTAATGTGTTTTTAGATAAATGATGTTAAAATGAAGACAGACAAGCAGGAGATTGTGTGTTGTGATTTTACTTTGATTACTGCAAGTTCACTTTTGATCTACTTTGTTACTTCTCCTTAAAAGTATTTAAATGCAGAGGACCAGAAGATCTAAACGAACCTTAGAGCTTCTTTGGAAAAAAAATGTTCAGCTTTTATCATCTTCTCATACCTGTTATTGCAGTATCATTTTCGTTGGATAGAAACCTAACCTTCCAGTCATTCATAATTATTAAAATCCCTTTGTTTATTCTAAGGACGTGGGGCTCCATGGTCAGTGCCTGGCATAATTCCAAGTTAAGCACAGTGACAACCCTTGTAACAACCATAAGCCAGCCTAGTCCTAGCTCAGCTGCTACAGCAGGTGTCTGCTCAGTGAAAGTTTCACTGTCCTTTATTTTAATTTCATGCATACACACCACCACCATTTAATTAACAGGCTGTATATGGAAGTCTTTATGTTCGAAACCTACACAAGAGGATGGTCCCATGCTCCGGGGAAGAGCATTATTCTACTCTTGTCCCATGCCTGGGAGAAAAATTTCTTTCTCTTATCCTTTTTTATTCTGTCACTGGTTTTTTGGGCTATTTAAAATCATACTTCTCTATTAATTCTCTCAAAGCCTCTTGCTCAGCCGCATGGTCTCTTATCCTCTATATTTCCCTCATCCTTTCATTCTTAACATATCTTGACCATCTTCGTGTTGGCACCACAGCTTCTTCTCTTGCATGACCTTCATTCCCTACTGTCCCCAGCTTTCCATCGCACTCTCCTTGTTCCTACACCTTGTGCAGCTCCTCCTCTTCATATTCCATGTTCAGGTTCACTTCCATGTCCTTCTGACACCAGAAGCACAAGCTGTGTATGTCCCTCACACCAGGTTCTGCTCAGACTCTCCCCAAGGGCTTACTTGCCTTGTGGCATACTGGGTAGCCATGTCTCCTTGCCTGGTGACACTTGCCTGCACATGAAATTCACTCAGGCTGTGGCTCGCAGAGGGCTCTAGGGGCAGGTTGGAGGGCAGTTACATTTGCTCTGACTGCATTTACCCTGCTGTTCTTTCAAAGGCAACATTCTTCATTTTAGCTTGCTGAACCTGACACTGCAGACAGAGAGTATTCATTAATGTTCCAAATATTAGCTAAAAATTGCTACATATGGTTTTGCCACAGTTCCACTTTTATCTGATCAAAGCAGATGATGGAAGGAGCAGTCTGCACAGACCGTGGGTGGTTTAGAGATTCAAAGACACAAAGCCAAACTCTGTACGAAAAATGTGAGCACAATTGCTCAAGTGGTTATTTTATTCATATATAGGACCACCTCAAATGCACCTGCACAGCAGGTACAATTCACATGTGCGGGATAAGAAAATACGACTCTAACGACCGAAAAACCACCAGCTACCTGGCGTGGCCTGCTCATTATGTACTGCATTAATGAAGGGAAGCTTCCCTTTACATAAATTGCCTTTGGTTGAAGCAACTTTCTCCATTCTGCCTTCATTCTCTCTACTTAACCTCTTCAGCTTTATAACGCGGCAAGAAAATCCTATCAAATTTTGCCAAAAAAGTCTTTCTGAACTACAGCTCAATTAACAACCTATATTTCCAATCAGTAATGGTACAAGTGTTCTCTTGGCTGGTTTTGGTGATTTACAGTCTTAGGAATTACACAAGGAAAGTCTCAAGCATATGGTAACAGTAAGAATCTCTGACTGTAGTGCATTTAAATCAAACAATATCCTCATTAGCATCCAGGAAACAGAGCTGTCCTTTAATGTTCAACAATGCACCACATAGTGAATGGAAATTTATTATGTCCCAGATGAAAATAATTTCTTTCACTTTTTTTTTTTTGCTCAGTATGCAGTTGAGCATACAAGGATAAACGAGAAAAAAACTAAAAACGTACGTAAATAACCACTCATGTCAAATGACACCAAGATCTTCAAGTTCTTTAATCTCATAATGCTCATTAGCATTAATTGTTCCCTAAATCAGTGTTGAAGTGTGTTTAAATCCCAGTTCTAAAGTATTTAGCCTTATATTTCTACCATTCCAGAATGTATTATGAAGTTGTTACCACCCCAATATAAGTAAAGAAATCCTGGGCATGGATGTGGTGATGCTGGAGACATAGGTTGAGATGGATTAGTTAATTGTTTTCTTTGGAGATTTTCTCTTCTTCATTAAATCAATATCTGTTCTAGGCGGCAGGAAAAATTTGTAAATAAATTTAACTCATAGGAATTTGACCACATTTCTTTTGCGTGCATAGGCGTCCAGTGATATCTCCTCACAATATCAGTGACCACGGAGCAAAAACTGGAACAGAACATGAAAATACTGCACTGCCCATAATTCACATTTCAGTAAGTGGAGGATTTTCCAATAAAATCCAGACACTAGAGAGGCATGGAAACTGCTGTAGCTCAATAAAGTTGATTGAGTGCCCTCACCCCCTTCATATAGGTACTGGTTGGGGGTGGGGATGAGGGGGAGGAGGGGAGCAGAGATAGGGAGGAAATGAAAAACAAAACAAAACAAAACAAACTACCTTAGAGATAAAAAAGATTTAACTGTTCGGTCTCCAGATTTGATACTCTGGAAATTCCCAAAAAGTCTGCAAATTTCATCATACTGCAAACAATTAGAGGCAGCACTAAATGTAGTGAATGATTAATGTACTAAACTGAAATAGAATGGTTGATTGATTTGATATATGACTGAAGGCTTCTCTTTTCTTCAATCAATAACATAAACCTTTTCACTTTCTTGTCTCTCCTGCAGCTCCCTAATATTGCCTCTCTGCTGGGTGCTACACTGTTCTGGGAAAAGTTGCCCAATGTATTGTTCTGAGATTAGTTTCCTCTGGGACTTGATTCTGCAAATAATTGCTACCAAACTGAGTGCCAGACTGAATAAAATTACCCTTCACGGAATTTAAGAAAACCATTTTGTTCAAATTATTTTCATGATCTGACTCTTAATTTTCCTTAACATAACATTAGGAACGTTGCACCTTAAAAGACCAAAAATTTGCATATCAGGGCTTTTACATTTTATGTTAAGGCATTGAGACAGATAAGTACAATAAGGAATGGATGCCTGAACACAACATCATACAAAAATCTTCAGTATTGCCTAAACCTCTGGAGTGACGTGACACTTGTCTTGCCACAGTGGCTATTTGTTCATCTGATAGCAGAACAAGGTTATTGTGGATTGCAGAGAGGAAACAAAAGGGGCCCTTCTGGAGAATGCAGCCTGTTGAAAGATAGAATGAACAACAGCAGGAAAATTAAAAGAAAACTTATGGGCCAAGGAAAGATTACAGGAGAAGTCAACACAACCCTCTCCTTTGATGCCCAAGTTTGCCCAGAAATGCCTTCTCTGGAATAATCACAAGAGAGGAGAAAGAAGGTGAAAAAAGATACCTTTCGAGAAGATGTAAGAGTTGGAAAAGGAGGATTTGGTGTGTCATTTTCAGGGATGCAAAATCATTCTATTTGAGCTGTGTGTCCTCGCATAGATAAGTTACAGCTGAGACTTTGACTTCTGTTTTGTGTTGATGTTGAGGAAGGAAATCAGCTATGTCATCAGTCATACATGCCCTCAACACGTCTTGCTATCAGAAAAAAGAAAACCAAACAACTTTCAAGTCTGCCATCTGTATTGAAGGAGAAATTCTTTATCTTATAGCAGCATTATCTTGTTCTGCTTAGTTATTCCAATACTTAGATGCGGGGGAAACTAAAAGACTTGTTCTGGGTTTGGCTGGGGTGTAGCTCTTTTTCTTCACAGTGGCTGGTATGGAGCTGTATTTTGTATTTGTGCTGAACACAGGGTTGATTACACAGAGATGTGTCTGTTATTGCTGAGCAGGGCTTACACAGAGCCAAGGCCTTCTCTGCTCTTTGTACTTCCATGCTGGTGAGGAAGTTGGGGGTGCATGGGAGGCTGGGAGGAGACACAGCTGGGACAGGTGACCCTAACTGACCAAAGGGATATTCCAGATCATATGACGTAAAGCTGTGGGGAAGAAAGAGAAATGGGGGAACATTTGGGGTGATGGCATTTGTCTTCCCAAGCAACCATTACACATGATGGGGCCCTGCTCTCCTGGAGATGGCAGAACACCTGCCTGCCATGGGAAGTGGTGAATTAATTCCTTGTTTTGCTTTGCTTGTGTGCACTGCTTTTGTTTTCTCTATTAACCTGTCTTTATCTCAACCCAGAGTTTTCTGGCTTTTACCCTTCCCATTCTCTCCCCAGTCCCACTGGTGGCAGGGTGAGCAAATGGCTTCCTGGGGCTTGGTGTTGACTGGGGTTAAACCATGACAGAAACCCAAACAAGTTGTTTTGAAATCCCTGCTTTCAAGGTGAGCTAGAAGAAACAATGTTGTGACTTTGGTCAAGCTGAAATGTTAAGCTGCTGTCAGGAGGAGTTGTAAAATGTAGTGTTCCCATTTACCTCTCAACTTCAGAGAAAGAAGCGTGCTGTGACATAGTGAACATTTTGATCTCTGAGAACTTTCTTCAAATTTCAGAAAATAACCGTGACCTCTTTGGATCTTTAAACTACAGTCTGGATAAAATGAAATGAACATGGAGTTGAATTTAATTTCTGATCTTTGTCCAGCCAATCTCAACATTTTAACCTTATCTCTGTAGTTGAGACATCTGAAGAAAAGTGTCTAGGGAAAGCTCCCAGGTGGTGACTCTGTGCTGGCGCTTTGTGTGCCCTTTCAGTCATTTAGGTCTCACAGCTCAGCTTATAGCAGAATATTATCTAGACTAGAGCTTCAATGCAGTTTTCCACATTTGCTTCCTCCATTTCCTTCATCAGAACGCATGGCATGTGTTTTGTAAGAATAACCCACCTTTGCACTGTCTGTGTTTCTCTGCAAAAAACCAAAATCATTAAACTGTGTTTCTAATTTCCACATACACTTCTGTGGTCATTCCTCAGTACATTGCTTTTAGTGCTCACTTCCCCAGTAGTAAGTGGCAGAGAAGATTATTTGTAGATTGTTCATCATTTATTTCCTTCCCTGATTGCTTTCCTGACTTTTCTGGTCATAACTAATCAATGAAACTACCAATCTGAGAGATACCAAAAATAGTTTGTATATTTGGCTTCTGACATAGGAGCTTCTTTGTCTGGGTAGAGGGAGACTCCTTAGTGTGAAACCAGAAAATAAAAAAAAGGTTAATTCATCCCCTGCCTTTGCAGGGTAGTCCTTTGTTTGCTGTGAGCTCAAACATGTTTCAAAACAGCATTCACTTAGACCTGTCTTCTGCTAGCATTGTTTTTTTTCTTTCAACACTGAACTTCTCCTGCCGCCCTGCTGTTGCTGCCTCTCTTTTGACTTTGCCTGTCTTCCTATCAGTGTCTTCTGGTAGAACATAAGCCTGCATTTGTATTTATAGCTTGCATTTAATTGAAAGTTTTGGATGTTTGCAATGAGAAACTGAAAATTAAACAGCTGTGTCTTGACAGCTTTGGAAATCCTGCTCATTGAACTCCCTGAGCAATTCAGAAAACATCTCAGCTGAAAAACAAAACATGGCTTATGTGGCTGTGTTATGGCAGTTGGAGGAAAGTACTAATACTATGAAGGCTTTTTATTTGCATAACTGGCATCACAACCTTTGTTTAATATTCAAGCAAGATTATACAGATAAAGAAGGAAGGCAAAAGGGAGGAAAACTTAAGCAAGCCATGGTTAAGGCAGTCTAAAGGTCAAAATTGTAATATTAAATAAATCTTACATGCTTTTATAAACCTTAATTTATTGTCTACGTGCAACTGACATTTTAGCTTTGGGTTTAATACCAAGTACTTCAAAGTATTCTTGTAGAAGAATAGTCGATAACCCTCTTACACAGTATAATTGGAATTCTGCATGTTAGAACATTTGGTTTCTGGAAGATTTTTGTAAATGTTAATAGCCGTCTTTTAAAATGGTGTAAGTGTGAAATGCTATGAAAAGCAAAGGTTTAAATGTCACCATGTCTATAATTTTCATATTGTAAAACTAAATAAGCTTTTACAATATGAAAAACCTAAAGGCCTGCTGCAAGTTTGAAGATATAAGCTATCTCATTATTAGTTTTTTGAAACTGATATGACAGACACATTTTGTAAAACTGCATTTTAGTCTAAAATGTATAGTCAAACATTTAATTGTCTGGAAGTGTTACTTCTGCCCAGTCTTCCTATTTACTATCCATGATCTGAGTATGGCAATAAAAGGACTTACTTGGGAAGCCTCCTAGAGTGTCACCAGAAGTATTCTGCTCATGTGGACCCACTGGCACTCAGACTGAAAAGCCACTCATGTTTGTCTTGGTTGAGCATTATGGTTTGTGCTGCTGACAGGGTGCTCTGGTATATCAGTAGGATGGGAATGGAAAACACAGATGTTTTAAAGTAAAGTGTGCGAGCTTTTACATTCTCTTGGGTGAAGCATGGTGCCATGAATTTTGGAGCACTAAAACTTGAAAAAAAAATGGTTTTCATAGCCTAGTCCTCTACATTCTTTGTTAATAAAGTCAGTAGCACAGTAATGAACACGCCACAAAAGAGGAAGAAATAACTATTTATGACTTATTTATCCTGCCATATTTCAATATATTTTAACATTAAAGAGGTGGCTCAAGACAGTCGAAATCTTGGTACCTTTAAAATGTTACCAAAGGTGTCAGTTTACCTTCCAGCCTGCCTAAATCAAAAGGACAATAGCATTTAGGAAAGGGAGAAACCAAACACATTATAAAGAGCAGATAAACAGAAATCACACCAAGAATATCTTCTCCTCTCATGTGGGTTTCAGGAAGCCAAAACAATCTTTTCCTAACATAATGTAATAGTAAGGATTTACTCTAAGCAAAACAAGATAAGATAAACTTTGTGAGTTAAAAGAAAGAACTCTTTTAAGTCTCATTGCAAAGCATGTGATTTCTCACTCCCTAAGCTCATTCCTTTGACTAAACTTATTTACAAGGTTTTTATCAAAAGAGTGCATCAAGAGTTCCCACAATTTTGGCACTTCCATCCAAGAATAAAACATAACAGGAACAGAGAGCACATCCTACAGCAAACAGCTACAGAGTAGGGGACAGGAGCATCTATCAGGAGAGACCCTCACAGCTGGTAGTTTAAGGATTTATCATGGCAGAAAAACTTCTGTAATTTGAGTTGCTGGAGGCTTTTAAGTACCTCCAGATCAGAAAAAGTATGTGACATGTTGCAGCAATTTTTATCACACTGTGTGGACCTCAGGACTGAAAACTCTGGGAATGGAGGGGGAGGCAGGGAGAAATCTGGGAATGGGTGGCAGGGAACAGAAGAAGAGAGAGCGTGTCAACCTGCACATAGAGAATGTCACCATGAAGGGTTGGACCAAAACTGGAATTAGTATAGCATCAAAAGATCACAAGTTCAGAAGAAGAGGTTTTATAGGTTTTCTGATATCCTTGTTCATGGTTTCTTAATGCTAACTGCTATGTTGCTTCTATGCAACACAAGGATCTGAATCCATTTTTGTATTCCTCTCATTGTCCTACAAATTAGCAAGAAATAATAAAAGGAGAAAAGTTGTTATAATTTTGCAAGGTATCTTGTGCCCAGCTGCTCTAGAAAAGTGAAACTCAGTCAGGCAGAAACTGAAGCATGGTAATATTAAAAGAGATTTGAGATATATTCATGTAAAATTTGCAGATTTCTAATTCTCCTATTCTGTACTCATATTATCATTCTAGGAATTTACATCACATGAAAATATTATATTACACATCCTGAAAACTAAGCCACTGACCTTGTAAAATGACCCATTTTCTCCTGTAAGAAAATATTTATCAAAAATTAGAGGGGCAACATAAAAGATAGCTGCTAGCACCAAGTTTCTTCTTTACAACAGCAAGGGGAAATCTTCATCACACATAGAATCCAGTAGGCTAATATAAACATGCAGTAAATGTTAGCTAAATTATATTATTTTAGAAAAAGACATTTGTTCATTTCACATCCTGAATGATGCATTATTTTATTATGCCATTTCTCAGTCTTTGTATTTTCCTTTTTTCTTCTCCAACTTCCATCTCTTCAGTCAAAGGAAATCATCAAGTGACCTTGAAATCTGCACTGGTATTTTCCTGGCAGAGAAAGAAGCTCACTTTTCTCATTTGCAAAAATGAATAACAATTTGATCATTCTTAAAACTTCTAAAAGGTTAATTATGCTCTCTCCATGAGCACTGAATAAAAACCTGCTTTATCTCTGCCCAAGTGAAACCCACAGGGCTCTCATTCTCTCTAACTCTGCCTGGAGACGAAATCCTGCAAGCTGTCAATTAACTCCTATCAGCTCATAGATCTGTGTGAGCTGCAGATGATTTTTTCATCCAAAAACTATGACAGCTCTCATTTGCCAGAGCTGTTGGGTGACTTTAAAAAATTCACAGCAGGAAAGTGTTATCTGTCTTTGGGCTTGCTGGAGAGAAAAAGAAAGAGTGAGAAAACGAGAGGCAGAAAGGTCCTGGGTTATAGAGAGTTCATTTCTAGCTCTAAGATTTCCGTCTGGTTGCAAAACCCCACTTGAACTTGAATTACATGTTTCAAACAATAATAGAAACCAAACATGGACATGTACCACACGGATGTTTCCTTGAGTGTTTGGGTTTAATTTTGGGTTTGTTTTTGTTGTATTGCTGCAAAATAACCATCAGCCACGGAGGAGATGATACTGGCAAAGTACAGAATTAGTAGAACAGGTACACGAATGTGAAGTATTTAGCCTGCTGATATTATTTCCTGCTTGAAAAATGGCCATTTAATTTGGAAGTCAGAATAGTAAACTGAAAAGGAATAAGTGAGAGACCATAAGAGTACTGTTTCACTTACCTTGCAAGATGGATGTTACTTCCAAACGAATAGAGAATGCAAAAGATCGCACTGAGCATTTGGTGATCACTATATTTCTGCCCACTTATTTTATTTTTGTATCATAGGGTAAATTCTTGAAGAGTCAGCTACAATAACTTGCATCAAAGCCATAGGAACAAGGGCTGATGGCTCTGTTTGTATTAGAAACTGGAGTTAAAGTAATTAATTTTAGATCTATTATAAAGTGATAGTGTTACAACTAGCACATGCATGCGACATGGAAATCTGGGTTTTGCTCCTGGCCCTGCTTTGACCTGTGGCAAGCTGTTCAATCTCCCACTGTGATATTACTGGGTTAGCTGTAAATATCAATGCCTATATATCAATGTCTTGTAGACAGACAATAAAACAGCTCAGGTGTACCTCAGCATCCACTGCTAGACACTCGGATCATTCAATTTGCAGTGCAAAGAGCAACGAAAATAACAAATCTTTACTGGAAAGGAAAAAAAATTGATCCACCTATTTAATTCTGAATTTCTGTTAATTAAAATGGAAGCTCTTTGGGACAGACATAATGAGACCTTATTTTGGCAGTCTTGATTCTAAAAACTGAAAGAAGGCAAGACTAGATTTATTACTCTTTATTTGTGAAAACAATATGAGACCTAATTTTAAAAATAAAATTGGTCTTGATGTAGCTCCACATTTATAATATCTTCCTTTTCTGTTTCCATCTTTTTCAAATTTTCCTGATGTGGTGAAGCTGTCACCAGGTAATCGTTCTCAAGATTAGTCAGTTGACTGATCTCAGCAAAGGCCAGGATGCATTTTCCACCAGAAGTATCTGAGTTGCAATAAACTTTTACTCTGAAAGTACTAGAAGAGTCCCACTGTTGTTAAATACACCAGGATTTCATATCAATTCTAACAACATTAATAAATGAGAGATTCCTGGACAGTCTACAAGCCTAAAAACAGACTCAATTGACTAACAGAAAGGGGGAATCAATAGGAAAATAAAGTGAGCTAAAAGACTCACTTTATATATATATTGAGAATAACTTTTGAAAGAGCAAATGTACCTTCAGAGCTATCTGTTAATATGGTACCTGGTTTTGGGGAAGGTACAGGATTCCTTTTCAGCCTTGCAGTTTAACTTAAAAAATTATTAGTATAAGTACTCAGCTCTTTTTTGCTGTAATATAATTAGCAACGTGGAATGAAATGATGGATCTTTTATTTTTAACAAATTTCTGAAACAGACTTGAATGTGATATATTAAAACATCTCCATGAGGCTTTATCTTCTTCTCATGAGGCAGCAGAACAAACCAACTGCCATGGAATAGATGTTGTTTATATGGCAATATTCTTCTACTTCTTTGAAAAGAACTAATGAAGGCTGCAAATTCACAATGATTTAATTACATTTTAAATGCACCAAGAAGCCGTAACAAAAAGATGTAAGCATCTTAATTATGCTATCAATATTACCTAATGCAGAGAGAAAAGGAAAACCTACTAGGCAGTAAGTAACTTAAATGGCTGAAGTAATGTGAAATATTCAAGTATTATCTGATTTTGCTTTCAAGTTCACAAAAGTAACGATGGAAATTACCACCTTACGATTCTTTATAGCCACACACATTTTAAAGTTTTCAGAAAAAGTCCTGAATGACACAACTGAGAGAAAAATATCACTTAACAATATTACAGTGTTAGAATAAACATCAGAAACTGGAACCCAATACATAAAACCTCTGAACACTTTGTAAAATATTACATATTTTTATTTTTTCACCTGTTAGTCTGTGTTTGAAGCAATATCTCTTCTTGCTTTTTGTCTATTACTTTCCTGAAGGTTTTGAGTTTTCCTTTCTTTCTGTTAATTTCTATCACAGTTTCTCCAATTGCAATGTATTTGTCCCTGGCCACTTTCTTTGAGGTAAGCATAGCTTAGTTTCCACCTAAAGTAATCAAAATTCAGAAAGACCTGTAGTTTTTTAATTAACAAACTAGAAAAGTGACAGGAAATAAATAGACTAATATGGCAAAACCATCAACTACCTCAAGGAGTTAAGTGTTTAAAACAAGAGATACCATCTTCCAGAGGTAAATGGCTCATCACTATGGTATATGCAGCTCGTTCATTAATGGCATGATCTTGGGATCCATCAGGTAACCAAAATCAAAGGTAGCATGATCAGGACAGTTCAGTCAGCTGAAGGAGCTGTCTTTAATCAGCCTGGGAGCAAATGGACTGGCTGAGTGTCCAAATGGTTCATTGGAGACTCAAGAGGACAGTTCACACCATGGGATAAGCTGTGCCCTCCAAGAGAAGGCCTGACCTCTGCTCGATGTTTTAAATGTCAAAAGGAAAGAGTATGTGCAGGGAATCAGGGAGCTGCTTTTGTGTGGAGAGCAACACTCCTTGCTCTATTACAGATCTAAAAATTCTCCTCATTACAAATGAACCAGTGTCACTCTGGAGTTCTCAGTGTGCTGTGTGTGGACAAAAAGTTGTCAACAGCCCGTATCTGGGAATGGCAGCTCCACTTCCCTTGTCACTAGAGTGCCTCATTCCTCTGCTGAGTCACTGGACTTGCAGGTAGGTTCAACTGTTATTTCCAGGAACTTGCAGGACGTTTATTCAATATTAAATGCAGCTGGAGATTTTAGGCAAAAAAAATATGAAGAGCAGCCAAAAGTATTGTCAATCCACTACATACCTCGTCCTATGGAATTAGCACATTCATGTACTTTTGGGGCAGAATTTGGAAACAAAGACTTATATTCAAAGTTTGCTGTAACAGGAGATGCAGTGCGTCTGCAAAGCCCTGCACATGTACACACCTGCCAGGCGCAAATGCGGACTCACGAGAGAAGGTTTCAAATGTTTACCAATATTTGCCAGTTCACTGTTTTTAGCTTTATACCAATGCAAAACTACTCTTTATGCAGAGCTCAAAAGTGCTGGTGTGTATTCAAGTTTTTATTTTGAATTTGCATAGTATTTTTTTAAATGCAAAGTAGGAACATATGTACCCCTAGAACATTTCTGCAAGTGCTCATAAACAGATCCAGTAAGTACACTCAGCTCTTCTGCCAATGACAAACCGGTTTTCCTAATTTTCCATTTTTCTTGTTCTCGTGTTTTTTTGTCTAAATCACTCTGATTTCCAGATAATGATTTATCCAAATAATGACTTATGTAGTATTCCATGTTTCTAATAAATTGCTAGATTTGTGGAATGCATTAAGGATGTGATCATGTTGGTATTCACATTACATTTCTATCCAGTTTCCATTATAATCAGTAAAAAATTCCCTTTGATTTCAAGGACAGTTATATCAGACCAGGAGCACTTAATTTTTTAAAGCAATGTTAAGTGCTGCCGTTCCCTGACATTGTTTCCCAAACACCAACGATTGTTCACTGACCCAAATGTGAACTTGGTTTTTTTCTGCCTCTGTTTATAGACACCCTTTCTCTGTTGTGCTTATCTGCTCTAGTCAGAGACCTATTTGACTTACTGGGAAGTTGTGATGGACCAAATTAGAAAGCCTGTGAAAATGGTTTAGAGCTGAATATGTCAAAGTCAGTATTAAAAAAGACACAAAATTAATATTTACATAGATCAGGGACCTCTACTTTACATTCCTGACATTACTCAACTGTTGGAAAGAAACCTGGTACTTGGAAGGGGAAAAAAAAGCAGCTCACTTTGTAATGCCCAGACTTGGCAGTGGATGCCTTTCTCTGCAGCTCAGTATTTCAATGTGACAAGGCAATGCACTAAGTTTCAGGATATTCAGAGTCTTTTCCAAATGCCTGTCCATAGCTGTGAGCAAAGTTCCCTCTTGCAGGACACAGAGACCCTTTCGCCTAACAAATGAATACTTTTTTTTTTCTTTTTGTTTTTTCTTTTTTTTTCCCAAGCTGACAAGCCTGTGAAAACTAGAAAGGAAACAGAAACAAAATAGAAAGAGAGGCATTCCTATCTGCAGTCTGCTTCAGATGTAATGATTATGATTATAATCAACAATGACTTTTCACAGTACAGTATTTTTGACCACAATTGGGTTCTACATGAACTTGCTCTTATACACATAAACACTGTTAACGTGTCACAGGAAAGCTGTGTGATGTTTCAAACTTTCCATGCCAGATGTGTTTGCAACACAGTCCCAACATTAAGAAATGTTAGATATACAATGGTATTAAAAGACCTGTTGACTTCAGTAGAGTTATTTTGTCTGTGTAAACAAGTTCATGTTTTTTCTTCCCAATTAATCATTTCATGCATGTTCAGAATAATTAGGGACAAATAACGCTCTCAGGAAATGTATCAGTTCAGAAACCAAAGAAGCTTCCCATGTCTTTTGTTCACATTGTAACTATTTTAAAATTATCTCTGAGATTTCTAAATAAGTGAAAATTTCAGAAAAGTCAGAGCTCACGTCCAAGTAACTACTTTTCAGTCCAAACTCAGCACAAAAGATACAATTTATCAGGAATAACATAACAGACAAAAAATAAAGTATCTACTCGCTAGTGACAGATGATACCATATCACCTTTGAGATCTGCCTTATTTTCAGAACACTACAAAACTGATTCTCATTTGTGGTCAAAGCTCAACTGTTGCCTTGAATTTTTGGAGTGTTATCTTCAATTATGAGTGTTTTCCCGTGACGCAAGGGACCCAGAAACGGCCTCTGTGTGGGCAATTGTCTAAATCCACCATCACTGCCCGTAGGGTAGAGGTGTAAATCCATCAGTGGAGAGTTTAATGGTAAAACCATGGATAAACATTTAATGTTTCTTTTTTTCCCTATTATTTTTTAGACCAGACCAGCGCACACCTGATCCTGTATGCTCACCAAAATGTATTGAGGAACACTGACTGTGCCCTATGCTGGGTCTATGAAATTACCACACTTATCCAAAATACATTAACTGGACAGATGTATTTTAAAACATGTTGAATAAACAGCTGAGCTGACACATTTGAGTAGTGCTCTCCAGCAGGAGAGAGGAGCAGGGTAAAGGTGAACACTGAGATGAGACACCTTCTTGAATTGGATCTGCCTTTACATCACTGCTCTTTTTGTAAATATCAAATCACATCTGTACTGGTAAGTGATGTATATGAACGGCTTGGAAGCATCAAACCCAAAAAATGTAAAAATAAACCTGGTCATTGTCCTGCTGCTTTCACTGATGCAGAAGTCTGTGCATTTAGAAACTGCACACTTGAAGGTAGGTGACAGCTTGTGAGCTTCACAGATTTGTGTCCCACTCTCATTCTGTTTTCTGTAGACTGGTATTTATAACTTCAAATATCAAGAAAAAAGATTTTAAGAAAACATTTGAGGAATAAATGTCTAAAATAATTGGAATAATTTTTGTACTGAAGTGCATCAGACTGAACAATTTGCAGCTTGAATGTCAGTACTTTGTCAGAACGTTTTGCTGAAGTGTTCAGTGCCTGATCAGTAGTTGTCTCTGCAGTTAACTTACTGATAACAGCAGATTAATATCACACTGATTTGGCCTGTCTTTGTGCTCAATTGGTTGTACTTTTTGCCTGCTTCTATCTTTTTGAGATGATTTCAGGCAGATCTACTGCCTGAAAAATACAGGCTCATATCCCTGTCCAGACTGTGCGGATAAGAACAACTTAGAAAGCTACATGCTCCATGGTCAGTAAAGTCAATTGAAGACACAACACTCACAATTTCATATGACAACCTTTAAAGCTGCAGTGGATGGTCTTTCTCTTTTCTATATATCTTAAAGCATTTGAGCACCACTGGAGTTGCATCTCCCTTGTCTATCTTGCACTCCAGTTTAGGATTCTGTTTGTTGAAAGGCTGATCACAGACCACAGAAAGTAACTTTCCCCTCTGCTGAAAAGTACGTAGATGATTTTAATGCACAAGATACCCCTTGCCCACCAGATATTAATATACTTGTAGGCAGTCACTGCGTGACATACAAGGTTTGACATTATACAGAGCTATCTGGAAGGGTTTTTTAGCCAGAAAATGTTATAATGGATTTCCATAGCAACTTTCTTGCACAAAGGCTATTCCATGTGTGAAAGCATTGTCTTTAAAGAATAGGGAAGCTTACATTATATTTGGACTAGGACAAAGATAAATGCACCAGAGAGGCAGCATGGCCTCTTGGAAATTGTTTCCGTGTAGGCAAGAGGAGAATGTCATGCAGCGTTGTGCAACTGGACATAGGCTGTGTTTTGTGCTGTGCAGAAAATTGATTGCATTCTTCTGAGTGCATTTACAATAACATTTGCTGGCAAAACCATTAATCTGAGTGTACTGACTATTGTGCAACACCTACCTCTTCAACATCTGTGAACAACACATATCATTAAATTACTGTGCTGTAAGAAATACTGTTAAAAGCAAATTTTAATGGTTATTTCTTAGCAGCTCTGAGGGAGCACTGGCAATCATATTGCTTCTTCACGGGAGCTAGATGGCTTGAATCACTCAGAGAAGCTTTGCAGCAGTGGAAGATAGGTTACTGAATTTAAATGATCCAGTACAAACATTAGAATTCCTGAAAATATCCACAAGTCATTGCACACAGGTATTTTCAGATTACCCCTTGAATACAGGAAGATTGGCAATGAAAAAAAAAGAGATGGATATGAAAAGACTGCTAGGCAGCCTTTCTCTGTTACAAAAATAGACCAAATTCTGGAGTTGCTAACTACTTTTTACTGCTATTTAGAAGTTACAGCTTCAAGAGAAATAAACAGCACATACTAAGAAAAGCAAATCATTGTTGCATTCATGACCTTGTACCAAACATCCTTCATACTAAGCTCGACTGACTGGCATGCAGATTTGTTTCATAAACAAAAAGTAGTGTTTTCTCTCTAAACAATTCATTGTGAGCAATTTGTCATTGCAAACAGCTTCTGGCAGTTGACCAACTCCTTTCAGATAATCCTTCTTTAAACCAACTGGCCATTAAAATCTTGCCTCCCAACAATGGCACCAATTCATTCCTAATGAATAATTTGTCTGGATTACTGTATTTGCTGGATGAGATGGAATGAAGCTTGTATGTCATAAGAAAAATTGTTAACACTAAGTTATCATTTAATTGCCTTTCTCCTCATCTAAATAATCCTGGGTCATTTTTAATTCCCTTTTTTTCATGGGCTGCACTGAACCCGTAGTATTTATATGCCCAGAGGAATGTGTTTGACTAGAGCTATTGATTAGGTCCTATATACACATATTTCAGATTTTAGGTCATTATTTTCCTTTTATTGTGTGGGAAAAAAGCTCATAGTCCACAGTAAAATAAGTTCACAGAAGCGGTGAATGATTATGATTTAAATTTAGCACAAGAATAGGGAAAGAACATGCAAGCATCACAATCAATGTAACATAATGAATGTTTGAAAACAGGTAAATAGACATTATGAGTCTACTAAGTTCATATTTGTGGAATGTGAAACTACTCATTATAGCTTGGAACAGAAGAATATGAATATTCATGCTTACACTACATTCTTAAAAATCTCAAAATACGGCTTATATTTCCTTCTTTTATCATTTTTTTCCTCTCAATTAGCAGATTCTTATTTTTCTGTAATGGCTACATTACCTACGTGTGTTGAGTGAAATCAATTTATACTAGCTGTGCATGTCAACTATGTCTGAAAAAAGACTGTCAAAAAGAAGGATTTGGATTGAAAAGTAGAACAACTGAAATTGAACTCATATTGTCATGGTGATCAATTTTTGTTCTGCTTCCTCTGTTCTCTGTGGTCTGAAAGAAGCCAGTTTGCAAGGTGTGACTCCATTTTCTTATTTGAAAAATGAAGACACTAATCTTTCTGATCTCCCAGGTGGTGTCTGATGCTAACCTCATTGGTTTCTATGAAAGCCATAGGTAATTTGGAGATGAGAGCAACAGAAAGGTCTATAAATAAGATAAAATAAAATTCGTGAAGGAAGCATTGATTTTAGTCAAGGCTGATAATATTTCTTGTCAATACTGACATATTAGTTTCATTTTCCATTATTTCTAAATGTTTTAGTTAAGCTAAAAAACTATAGCCTCTCAAACAGAGTTTGAGAGTTCTTATTCATCGGACTATAACCAAGCTCCAGTGGCTATAGTATTATCTTAATTCCAGGGTAAGTCACAAAATGTTATATTATATAAATATACACAAGAGGTGTCTTTTTCTCTTTCAGCCTTCTACACTAGGGAATAAAGACCACAAACATCAGAACTAGCAGGAGATGCAAATCAGAGATCTCCCTTTGTAGAGAAACACCTCTCATGGGTTATCTGTTCCCTTGTCCGTGCTCACCACACTACAGCTTTGTTTATGTACTTTTAAAGAAACAAAAATGGCTCCTATGCATGAAAGGTATAGTGCCTAAGACAGTTAAGGCCGTTGTAATTTTCAGACTTCTCTTGCACTGAAAGTTAACAAGTCAAGATTTTGGAAGGCCAAAGGGCTGGAGATGAGGTCAAGCCCAATGTTAACATAGTGTTTCTTTGTTCTTCTGGTCTCATTTGTTAATAATTACTATGGAATGGACCAAAGTACCTGAAAAGAATTGCATTCTCACTGCCAAACACTACAGCAGTGACAGCCAAAAAAAAAAAAAAAGAAAAGAAAAAAAAATTGTATGAAAACAGAAAATGTTGGTCTAACAATTTTTCTTTCATATTACAAGTTTGATCCTTGATATATTAGTGTACCTGTACCACAGGGACTATATTTTTATTCACATCTGTAATGCTTTCTAGCAATTCCACAAGGTATCTGTAATAGAGGAGTTAATCAAAAAAGATCCAGAGAAAAGCACTGTTGTAAAGTGAAAGATACCCTAAATGCACTTTCAACAAGTCCTAATTCTCAGACCAAATGGCAACCAGAAAACTGCTGGAACTGACAACAGGGTTCGCCAGGAAGCCAGTTGGCATAGTTAAAAATACCTCAGCTACAGTCTCATTAGCTCCTGAGAAAAACAGAGGAGTTACAATTCCTTGGATCAAGTATCTTCATGTGTAAGTAGTCTCAAAATCTTTTCCTTACAGTCAGCAAAATCTACTGTGTGACAAAACCAGCTGACAACATTTGGTCCCAGAGGAATTGCACAGGATTCTTATCAGAATTCATATGTGAAAAGAAACATACAGTCTTGATGCATTTTTTCCACTTTTCCATTTTCTTACATATTCCTGAAATTAAAGACCTTGTGATTAAATAGACATAATGTCTGTGGATATGGATGCATAAATTCATGTCTATTATGTGTGTGTAGGTTTACATATATACACATTAGCACATGCACACCCATACACATATATATAATTTCTATTTATGCTTAAGTACATATGTGGCTTCTTTTTGTTATCCACATACCAATCCAGCATGCAACAAAACTCCCAGAAACACACTACAAGAATAATTCTTGAAGAAAAGATATCAAGTATGCATATCCAGGACTAATTTCTTCCCTTTTTTCCTGAGAGTAGGAGCTCTATTATTTTGTAAATTATGTGGAGCATTTTCTCTTATTTATCTGTCTCTGTTGCTAATGTTATTTCAAGGGTAAAAGTGTGCACTGTTATTCATATTTATGCAATATTGTTGAAGGTGACGGTTTACTTTAACATTAAGGACAATTGAAAACTTTTTATGAACACAATCCCTTTCAAAATAGAATGCACTTATAATTATAACTTCTATATCCAAACACAATCCAAACTGACAATTCAGAAGCAATTAGTAATAAAAGCTGATTATCATATGGTATGCATCATGTCTCTGTGTGTTTTAAATCTCCTACTTCCTTCAGTAAGATCAGTCTTTGGGGCTAATCTCTCCCACATGAGTAATGCTATAAAATTGCCTTCACTACAGAGCAAGAGAGAAATTGTTTAAGTAAAGGTAGAGACTGTATAAATCATAAACCACTCTCTCAGATAAAGGCCATTAGGTAGGTCTGTGTACAAATTTGACACTCTGTTTCCTTGCCTTTGACAGCCGTTTAGAAAGGCTTAAATATACAAGATCTGACTAAAGCTTTCAAAAATTCATCACGGAATATTTGTTAACCTTGTTCTCTGTGATAGCTGTAGAACAAAGATAATACTCTTCAAATGGAGATAAATTACAGTCTTTCAAAAGATTATCACCAGTCTTAATCGAGTTTGCTCCTACAGCTGAACGGTCAGTGACCTTGTTACTCGCACAATAAACATACCTGCTGCTTTGCGCTTACAGGGAGCAGTTTACTCCAGCCAGGCTGCTGAGAACAGCTCCACAGGTTTGTTTTGGTTCTAACTTTTGCCGATAAGTTAGGAAATTCAGCTGGTTGAAGGACTTTTAAGTAATCTTTCAATTACTTAAATACCATAATCCGTGAGACATAGTTAAATTTCTGATGGAGCTTGTGCATACAGATCAACTGTTCTACAGACACACTGAAGGCTCGGCAGATGTAAATCAGCATGGCCCTGGAGATCTCCAGGGTGCCACACCACACCTATTCCCACTTCAGCTGGGAGGCTGCCCAGGCAGCTGGCTGCCCTTTCCTTCAGCAAGAAAGGAGCCCTGAACAGACAGTGAGGGATCTTACACGCGTAGCTATGTGCCTTTTCAACGACCTCTTTTTCGTTTTGTTTTATTTCGGCTGAGAGTACTCCTACACCTCCTTATTTGACATAAACATTTCAGCACCCATTTTTCATATTATAGCACATTGGCTTGACAGGAACTGCACTGCAGGGAGTTGGCACTCAAGGCAGTAATGCCCTGGCTCTCTTTGTTTGCAGAGATGCTGGGGTGGAGATTAGATTTTCATTATCTCCTAATGGCATTAAATCCTGCACTGTATGAGTTTGGGACTGTCCATACCAGCCCCTATTCAGCAGAATCAAATTAAACATCACAGGTTTAATATGCAGTTTTCGCAGAGAGAGCACTTTTCTTTTTTTTTCCCCCCTATTAGCAACATGACCTTTATTGGAAACAGCACCTCTTGATGTTGCACAATGGCACAGCATGGTAAAGGATGAAGCTGGGGTGAAGGAACAGCTCTGTCGTCTCTGAAGCAACCTGTGCACTAGTGGGCAGAGCTGTCTGAGCACAGTTCAGTCAGCCCTGACATGAAAGTTAAGCCAAGGCCACTGTAAGATGAAGCATTTGGCATTACAGCCACGACATACATTGGAGCTATGAGACTCTCCACTTTCTTCTTCTCTTTTTAGTTTAATAGCTGTTGGGTTTGCTGAGTACTTTTTTCATATGTTTGGGGGGGAAAAAGGCCCAGTGTGAATGCTGCTGAGTGCTTCAATGTCTCAGTTACAGTGGAGGTCACCCAGCACTACGCAGAATCAGGTCATTAGCAGAGACATCCTCAAAAACTGAAGAAAAACACTAAAACCCAACTCTTGCTCCAAAAAAAAATAAAATTTCTTTTTGAACATTTCTTAAAATTGCAGCTAAGGAAATAATAATATTTTGCTCTCACCCTAGAATTTGAAAAATGTTTCAAGGAGAACAACAATAATAAAAAATAACTATTGACACATAGCCTGATTACGAACCTTCATAAAAAACTGAAATCATGTTTTTGTTGTTTGACATTTTTTCCTATCTAATTGGTCTCCCCCTTCTCATGATTCCTTCTGCTTTTGTGGTTATAAAACTGTCCCTGCAACTTTTTGTTATACAGCAGGCTTTGGATAAAAGAAATAAAAAATCCTTTGAGGCCTTTCACTCATTTACTCACCCTCCTGCTGCATGAGTTGATTATCCCAGGAAATGGTTAATGGTGCTAAGTGTTTTTATACACTACAGCAAACCCCAGGATTTGACTGTTGCTTTTGTAAGTGAGATCATGTGATTTTGTTTTTTTAGGGGAGAGGAAAGAGTCTGTTTTAATCATATGGCTATGAACTGAGCTTCATTTTCTAAGAAAACAGCACATGAGACTTCCTTCACAAAAACAACAGTAAAACCTTAGATCCACAGGGTGGGTTTTTTTGTGGGTTTGACACAAAATTATTTTGCATAACCTCAAAATTATGCTTACAAGGCACAAATATGACAAAGCTAAGCAGATTCCAGTATTTATCCCTTTTTAGCTATGCCTTTGGGTCAGCTAGGTTCTGCTTCATGAAGAGATAGTTGAGAATAATCTCTGGATCTTCCTTCCCTTGCTTGTTCTGTAAAACAGCACAGGGCCCTTGGTAGGACTGCTGTACTTACAGAGGTCACCGTTACTTGACTTGTTTTGGTTTGTAATTAGAAGCAAACCCCACTAAGCTCTCTGGGTCTGAGGATTAGCCTGGATTGCCTGGCACACATGCAGGCAGAGCAGCCTCATGCCATCAGGGTGCATGGGGCCATGGCATCAGTCACAGGCCCCCTGTTCAGCTGCCTTTGCAAGCTCACAGCCCCATTCCCCAGGGTAAAAATCACTCACCTGCAACACTCTCAAGTGGAGTCAAGCAATCCATCCACAGCTAGCCTTTGCTGACCCTTTCAGGCCAGTGACAAAGCTCTGATGTGATGCTTGAGGACTACAAGCCTGTCGTAACACAGGGCTTCTGAGGGCATCTTCGTTGTAGATTTTGGCTAGAAGATTTAGCCTGGTGAGGCACGTTAACACAAAAGTCTGTGCAAACAGGAACTTGCAGACCCCAACTAGGCTTGCAAACACAAATTCTGCAGGTATCTGCGGGCTCATACATACTTCAGATATGCAGCCAAATCAGCTACGCTGACCGTTCTTTTAAATTTACTCACAGAGGTTTTGAGTAATTATGACAATTAATTTTACAGAGTAAAAAAGCTGAGTGTTTTCTATTTTCAGTTGAAACCTTCAGTTTGAAGAGAGACCTCACATTAACAAGGAGCTGCTAGAGAAGAAAGCTTTGTTTTCTTTGCAGAGATAACTCTGAGGACTTCATCAGAGCACATCTGGGCACTGTGATATCACACTCTTGAATACTACTGGATAAACTAGCAGAGGGAGCCAAAAGAAATTATGAAATCTTGTGTAGTGGTGAGGCTTTTATTATGCTGCACATCTATTGCTTGTTACACCTGAGTTTCTGCAGGTTTCCAACCAGTTCATTCTCTTAATCAGTAACCATAATAGTGCTATTTGTTTGCACTCCCATATAAGAAATTGAAATGGAGACTAGAATTGTCTTTGATCTCCTTTACTCTTTTCCTGTAATTTATTCTCCCATTGTTATTCTGTAAGAAAGGCTTGCTACCTTGCTACAGCAAAGCATTTTGGGGCAGGTCATATGCATGAAAGGTAGGACTCAGTGCTTTGCTGTCACCCATAATCCCAAGGGAGGGGGTCATGGTCCAGGCTTCAAGTTCCTGCCACTTTCTGGACAAGAACTTCCATCATAAAATACAGGCTGACCACTCTGATTGTTTTGAAGAGTCAGAAATACACTGCACATGTAAGCGCATATGTTCTCTAAAAAAAGACTGAGCATATGAACTCAATATTTGCAGGTGGGGAGTTATGTAATTGTCAGGAGACAACTGCATGCAGCAAGGCTCTCAGCTATGGCAACTCACAACAGGTTAGACAAGTTACCACACGCAAGGTTTTTCTGCATGATTGCACATTTGACCTTTCAAATTCTAGCCTGAAATGTCAGTGATAAATATTTTTGTTTGTTATACAACTCTAGCGGTGTAATTGTTTTTACTACTATTCTTTGTTTTTATTATTATCTGTGGTTAACCCCAGGATTCTAGAGGAACGCTTGCTTGTTGTATTACACATGTTAATTTTGCTTATCGTGCACATTTTTCCTTTTGCATGACTCAAAAATAAGGCACAGTGAATCTGTGGTGAGTAGCCACAGTTAAGAAAGAGCCCATGGCTCCACAGAATTGTTTGTTCAAAAGATAGCCAGGAGAAAATTGGTTTGTAGAGATTGTTCTTTGGTAAGAAAGCATTCTTTGGTAAGAAAGCATTCTTTTGCAGAGGCATTCTTGAAACCTGGACTGTAATCTATCTCATGGAGAATGCTTGAATGAAAAAAATAAAATTACCATATCATGATCCTCAAGTACAGATCCTCATCTGCTATTAACATATCTAGCTAGACACAATTTAACACAAAGACATACCTTCAACATTACCTGAATCCTTGCAAATGCAAATGATAAACCATTTACCAAACTAACCAATAAAATGACAGAAACCTCAATTTATATCTATAACACAAGAATTCCTGTATGCTTTTCAGCATGGACAATTTATATCAAATGAATAAATTGCATTTAGGATAGCCTGATTGGTCATACTATATAAAACCTCCATGTACTGAACACAGTGAGTCACTCAATAAGTTTTTCCTGGGAAAATATTAACGTTAGGGCTTCCTTTCTTCCACCAGTGTTCACCCCAACCTGCATTTGCCCATAAACAACTATTTTAAATATTGCAGAAGGGAACATGGTTCTAATACCAAAGAGAAGTTTTCTCCTACCTCTGTGCTACTGCAGTATAATACTGTTTAAACACACTTCGTAAGCAAAATATACATTTTCATAACTATGACTACCATTCTAATATCAACAGGTCAAGCATTTTATCAACAGAGTGACAATGGAATATCAGTAGAATCTAATCCCCCAAGGTGGCAAAGGTTAAGGGCAGTATTCTTGATATATGCTGTATTTCCACCAAAGGTGCCTAAACTGGAATGTTGGACTTCAGTAGGTAAGTCAGCCTGTTTAAGTACCTGCTTTGTCAGGCAGAATCTATTTTTCCTTGTTAATTTGGTGAGAAATGCAGAGAAAATAGCTTTCTAAAACTAAGTGCTTTAATTCAGGTTTTTTTCCAAATTTTATCACAACAGCTCTTCCGCAGATTATTTAGGCCCAGATTTTCCTAACACCTCTAGCCACAGCAGACAGCTTTAAATTGCCAGGAGCCCTAGAGAAGGGTCCTTGACTGGGCTGGATGGTGTGCCTTTGGAGAGCTAGGGGCATCCCAAAAGGGTGCAGCACAGCCAGCACACAGAGCACTGGAGTTGCCACCCCAGCCAGACAGCCTGGGCACTGCAGCCTTGCAGACTGGAACACTTTCCTCTCCAGACTGGAACACCTTCCTGTGGAAGGCTCCCTGAAATCTTTCCTTTGAGGGTAATTTCTCTCTCCTTTAAATAGGAAGTATAAAACTTGCACAAAAAGTAATCACATCAGGTATCTCTCCAGCCAGAGGGAAATTAAACCATCACCTCCCTCTCTTCTTTTTCACCACCAAATCACCAAATGATAGGGCATTTATGGTTCCTAGCACTCATAAACCTTCTTGCTGCAGCTATTTTATTTAAAAGAAAATAATATAAGATTACCAGGACCACAAAGTGGGAACAGATTGTCTAGAACTTTTTCTGATTCTTGCTTCAGGTGCTGTGCATGTAGGCAAGGAAAGAGCCAAAGATAGACATGATGCATCTTATTAAACTGACAATTTTGTTATATTAGTCCACAAAGGCAGAGTTAGAAGACTGTGGGAATACATAAGTGCATGAAATACTAATGTTAAGAAGGAGAAATATAAACAGGCAAAGCTAATTGCAGACTGATGAGAGTACCAGGGAGAACCAGAAGACATTTACTCAGAAAGAAAGGAGGACAAAGAAAACGTAGAAAATTGAAAAGAATACAGAAAAGCAAAGCTATAGAGGCCAAAAGCTGTAAACAGCAAGGAAGGAGCTAAAGAGAACAAAAGGGCAATTAAAACATTTATTAAAAATTATCAGGTTATAAATGATTTCACTGTTAAAAGCAGAATCGGCTTTGTCTGATAAAATGAGGCTTACAGCCACTTATTAAGCAGAAGGGCAAATGTGGATCATAATGAAAATTACGCTATCTACTCTGTGGATAATGATTCAGTTTTATCAAAAGTTACAAGAAAATTGTCGAAGGAAATTGAAGAAATACCTTTCACTCAGTGATTGTTAAAACTCCCCTGAAGAAATTATCCTGAAGTTTCTTTTCTTGTCTTTCTGTCTCTTATATACTGAAAGAGGAGGAAAATTACCATTCCAGGTCCTTAGGCTGAATATCATCCATCATAGACAAGTCTGTCTATGATGCCACTGAATCCAGGAGGTGAGGAAATCATGCCACAAGCTTGAGTTTCTAAATGAGCAGACCTAGCTTCATTGTACATTTTTCGGTGCATTTTCAATTCTACTTTTCCTCATTAGCAAAGCGCAGAAAATTTGAAGATGGCAGATACAGTCAGCCATTAATTGCTTCTTCAAGATGTTTCAATAATAGTTTTGTAAACAGCAATATGGATCAAAAATTCAATTCTGGACATTTTATTGAAAAAAAAATGGAGCAAATCAACAAAATAAATTCTACTGCAGTATTTTTAATCTTGACAAATGCTTTAAAGAACCACTGAGACTTTCTCCAGATGAGCGCTCCAGCATAGATTTGTTTTCCAGAAAGAAGAATCCCCTAAATTGTATTTACTATTTTAATTATTGTTACTTATTTACATTTATATTAAAATACATAAGCTAATAATGAAGATACTTTAAAAATAAATAACAAATTAAATATAGTAATATCAAAATATGATCTAAAAATAAACAGTAAAATAAAATGTATTAGTATTTATATCAGTTTTACCTTTGTGTAATTAATTCATTGGCTTAGGGATAAGATCAATGTCCATTGAGTCTGAGAAAACCTCCCCCTCACATTCTGGAAAGCTCAGGATTCAATGCTCAGCAGGATACTCTTGCCTGACATCCAAGTCACACTTTTGAGGAGCCATGCTGAGAGGCACCTCTGGCCTTTGCACATAAAAAATGAATTATATTATTCCTGGATTTTATAAAGTGTTCAGAGGAATTTCATTTGGGACTAAAGAATGCTGACTGAGAGAAACCAGGACAAAGAAGAAGCTGCAGAAGTTTCAGCAACCATATGAGGAGTCATTGAAAAGACTTTAGCATCCTTGCTCACCCCCTCTGAAGCATCTGCATGCCTACATTTATTGGGAAAAAAAAATAATAGTGTTTGTTCTCATGAAAATATGGTGTTCATCTGGACAATCTAGTCTTTCATAGCTTTTTCATTGTCCCCAAGACTTTGCTGATTCACTGATTTTATTTCTAATAAATTAGCATCTTTCCTGACTGCATTTCATGGCGTGAGAACTGGGCTATCACTTATTTCTGTGGACTTCCTAGTATCCATAATAGATCCCACAGAATTCATAACAATCTTTTATTCTACAATTTGGGGAAAACAATAATATATGGAAATTTATTTTTGAAAGGTCATAACTGTCTATTAAGCTGGACACCACCACCATAGAAAATTAATCACAACTTTTCTTGATATACCACTTGTGAATTAATTTATTTAAAATATATATTGCTTTTCAGCAAACAGCCTTTAATCAATAGAAATCATACAAACTATGCTGGGATGCAAAATGCAGATTTTCCCTATAAACATTTTCTTCTAGGTTTACATGGCGATTTCCTTAGCAGTTCTCCAGGTTCTTCATCCCGAAGTTAACCACTGCTTCTTCTACAGTAATGAATCCGAAGGCAATTTTTTCGTCTAAATACTGGAGATGTCCTCCAAACAGCAATGCCCAGCTTTTTTGTCTGATTGGTTGGTTGGCTGTTTTTTTTAATTATTATTATGTAATTTCCTTCTTGTGGGAAAGTACAAACAAGCAGCCAAGGACAGACAGAGGGAAGAACTTCTGAGCTTGTTTCACCATCAAACATCCAATGTAATTACAAGCAGTAGCACATGCAGGTTACCCTGTCTTTTAACTTCAGTGAGGCAAGCATGAGATGACATCAAGTCGTGACTTGAAGCACTGAAATAAATGTTGTGACAGCAGAAGCTGGACCGTTTTCTATTCTAGTCTGTACGGTAAAGGTGTCACTTGGCTGACAACAGGCAGGTGAAATGGCAGAGCAGGATCAGTGCCAGCATATGCTGTTTACTGTAGTGCTTCCAGATGTGTGTTCTTAGAAGCTGTACTTTCTTCCATGAGAGGTCAGGAACCCCTTTGAACGACAGCAGTGGGAACCAGCACTGGCAACTGGCGCTGTTAAAGCAAGTCTAGGTGGAATTCATGGAGATTGAGATACTCTTGGAAAGATATCACTGGAGATTTTAGGGATTGCCCACACAGAGGTGTTTTGGAGTCATCCTCAAGGAGAATTCCACATCCTAGTTTTCTATAAGTTGTCATAGTCAGGTAACAATCAGTCTAAAAGCAAATAAGTTTGGTTTCAAGAGCAGCTTCTGACAATAAAAGACTTGACTTTGCAGAAGTTTAGCCTACTAGTTTCTTCCACATCCCATACTGTACATTCATTACTCTCTGAGGCATGCCACAAAGTCCTTCTTATCTTTTGTAGGTATTTAGCAAGTCTGCAAGTTTGTAAGAAAAGGAGTTGAAGATTACAGGAGACTTTGCTGATTTTTTATGATGTGTTATTGCCAGACCTCCTTCAGGAGTCTGTGAGAATCTGTTAACAGGAAAATTCATAATAGGCAATTTAATGAATAAGGGGTTTTACTGGGAAATACTACATTTTCTGATTGAGTATTAAATTTTAGGGGATTCCAAGAAGTCTGGAGAGTTACCAGGAAATAAAATAAAATGGAATTAAATAAATAATTCCAATCAGCAAGAGATGAAGATACAAAATGAGGTCAAGTCTGGATTGAAATGTTTAACATTGTTTAAAGAGCTCCATCACTAACTCTTCCCTTGACAGGCTTATTCCTATAGCAAATATTTTTTGAAATGTTTCTTTCCATGTGGCATTGCCATATGTTTTATATTGCTTAGTTTTCCATAAACAGAGCACATACACACATTTTACAGACTATTGATCTTTTTCCTGCTCTGAATAATGTTGATGAGAGTTTTTTCCCTGACTTTTATGGGAAAGTTTTTGGGTAGGTTTTTTTTTTTTTTTGGTTTGCTGTTTTTTGGATTTTTTTTTAAAGATTGCACTATATATCATGCTGTTGGGGAGGTTGGTACTTTTCTAAGCTCTTCCTTACAGTAACTATGTAGAGTCTAATAGACTTTCTTGTTTGGAATAAGTATTTCTGCCAGTCAGTTATCCCAAATGCTGATTTCAGTAAGTGAACTCTACCTGGAGCTCTGCTACAGTCAGAAAATGGGGTCAGCTGGGACACCTCACCTTTCTGTGGCTAGTCCACATCAAGGCCTTGCTCGTCATCGCTCCATGCCCTGAGACCACCAGTTTGAATGAGTCCAATTTACCACGAGACATTTAAAGTAAGATGCACTTTTCTGAAAACTACACCTTGTAAGTTATGCAGTTAAGCAAGGTGAATCACAGCCGTGAGTGTAGCTCTGAGCAGTTCTAATACTGTTGTCAGATACACTTAGCCAAACAACAGTCGGATTTCGTTTGCTATAATGTCAGCTTCCCTTAAATAGAGAAGAGCTGAGGGAAGAGATTACAGAAGTATGTCAGAAGGTTAAAGCCGTACTATGAGGTCCGTATGCCACTCCTGCTGCTGGAGAGGTCTCTGCCCTCATAGCTGCTGGCTGATCCTCTCCAGACTGGTGTCACCTTGCAGCCGGAGCCAGCACAAGTGCTTATGTGCTTGTGCCGTGAGCTGGGATCAGGAAACTGATACAGCTGAAAGACAGCCCAGCACAAACTGTCTCCATGAGTTTCAGATGGATCAGTTCCCTCAGCCGCTTTTAGTCTCTGATTCACAAATGCTTCTTCTGGCACGCTGCTGGTCAGCACAGCGTTGGGAACGGGTAACACGAGGTGTGCATGGGCTGTGATTCTAGCAGCACTGCCAGTTTACAGGTGCCTAATCCTGCAGCCTAAGATTGTCAATAAATGATAAGGCTTCATAACATAGAGGCTGCATGGATTCGTCTTACAAATTAGACATGACTAAAAAATTCTGTATACTACTGGTACAGAACTTATAAATAAACTAGGAATGGAAACACAGAGGCAATGCAGACTTAGCAATAATTTAGCAGGGTTGCATTTTTCTTTCTGTCTCTGTTTATAACATTAAGCCATTCAGTTAAGCCTCCTCTTTATTAAAGTAATCTCAGTTTTACAAGATGGCCTTTTTTGTGACCTGTTTTAACAACAGAAACAACACAGAAAAAAGATCATATATGGATGCAGAATCTCCTTTGTCAAGATTATCCCAGGTAATGCAGAGGTGAGGAATCAATACATCTGTTCAATGGAGAAGATTTGCATCATGTATATTTCTCCTAACTCAAAAATATCATCATGGTAGAGAAACATCTTCAAAAAGGGAAAACTGATGCATCTTGTCATATTCTGAAAGGATTGTGTTCAATTAGTAGAACAGTAATGAGAAAGTGCAGAAAGGAATTTATATTCCTGTATCTTTCTCCACACAGACTATCTAGCCGATTATATAATTGGAAGATTGTTACCAGTGGAACATTTTCACAAATGCCTTATTTCCCATGACCTGTCCAGGAAACACCAGTGAAGTTCATTTGTACTTAAGAACAGAATTTCCCCTTACAATACCATCCCAAACCCTCCTTTTAAGGCCATATCTTTCACAGTGATACACCATGATTATACACACCGCAGAACTCCCACTTCATAATTATTCTTCTAGCAAATGGTAGCCACTGGAAAACAAACAAACAAACACACCAACAAAACCAAACAAACTGAAAACAACACCACCCACAGTTGCAAAAGCTTATGTGAACCATTTGAATAGCATTTGTCTCTAGCAAATACCACTGCAACGAAAGAAAAAATGTTGCCAATTCATACAACGGATTTTAACCACTGTTCCCAATGGGTCAAATGCTGACATGGCCAGGGAGAAGTCAGAGCTGATAGGGCTACAGCAATGCAGTCCATTGGGATGTGAACAGCTTCCACCATCCAAACAAATCCCTATTTCATGTTGTTTCAGCTGCTCTTGAATCCTCAGTTTGTTTTGCCTTGGTGAGGTCTGAGTTTTAGGACCTTGCCTAGAGCAATGCTCTGTTTACATGTGATTTTTAAGTGTCGACTACTAACTGTATTGTACTTGAAGAGACCCAAACTCAAAAGATCTTGAACAAAAAAATTTTTTATGGCTCTTTTCATCTTGCCATGCAATGGTAACATTACCAAAAAAAAAAAAGCCCCCCAAAAAAACCAAAATGAAACAAAAAAAAAAGAAAACCAACCAAAAAAAAAAAACCAACAAAAAAATCCTGTTACTTGTCATGCTTGATAAAATAAATATGTTTTTCAATCCGTTAGTGATATAGTGCTTTCAACAGAGGAGTGAATAATACCAGGTGTTCTGTGGGATAGAGACATTGTACTCACATTTCGTTTCATAGGAAACCATGGAATAAAGCCATGTTTGTACTCTATAGCTGGAAACAAAGAAGTGTATACTCTTGAAGTGGCTGCCTTCAGTGTGAAATGTGGAATGAGAGAGGCTTTGTTTACTGTGAGGAATGTCACTACCAAGTTTCTTAATCCTTTGTCAACACCGAGCTAATTCAGCTTTCATAAAAACAGGGTAGGGCAATAAGTAAATGGATCAGTTACATTCTTCTACTATCACACTGCATTAACATTAGAGTTTACAGGTTGCCCTGCCGCTGAAAGGGTTGCCTAAAATTTATGTTTCACAGGGATTTTTTTGGATAAATCTTTAGCAGACTATGCTTTAAGAATATAAGGAATCAACAGAAGATGTCTATGAAAAAAACATGATGCATTTTGTAATGATCTCAGCTATGCAGTAATAGCAATTAAAAGCTAAAATACCTCAATGGTCAGTACAATTAGTACCATTAAAGTAATTAGGCCCAGCAGCTGTAGAGTCAAATAAAGACAGCTTTGTAAATGACAATATGGCAAATTAAAATTACTGATATTATAATCCAAATTATATTCCCTAAATTATAATCTTAATACTAAATAAATAAAGTTATGATAATTCAAAGACAGATTATGGATGGAAATTAGTGTAACTACTTACTCCAGTGCTGGCTAGTGTTAAAATTTAAACGTAATTAATAGCCTTTACTCACTGTATCTGGTTATACATGGTGTTTCTCATTTACATTCCTTTGCAAGATGCTGACAGCCCTAAATATCTGAGAAGAAAGATCTCATCCACCGGAGGAAAATGGTTCTTCATGTTATAGTGCTCATAATGGACATGGTTGCTGCACTATTCTAATAATAATGACCAGAAAAAGGAATGTGGGAGAGAGAGGCTCTGTGCTGTTTTCTTTTCAGTTTTGTGTTCCAAGCCTTTCCTGGAGTCAACGTGAAATGTAATTGCTCTTTTGACCTCTATCTTCTCTCTCCCCAGGTCTGAGGAAGAGCTACACTGGTTGATTATTGCAGGAATGAAAGGCACTCTGACCTTGCCCACCGAACGCCTTGCTGCTTTCAATGTTGCCCATTATGCTGAAGGCAGGCAACTCCTGGAGAGAGGCTGAAATCTACAGGAGCGCTGCTCGCCGGGCAGGCTGCCAGCAAGGACTCCAGCACACACGGGAAGCCAGCTGGGGGAGGGAGAGGGGGGAGACTATATCAAAACATTGTTAGCACAGGGAATAAAGAGCTCTCAGATGCTGATCACAGATTGCTTCTTCATTAATAAGACTTTACAGCATCCACCTGAAATGAAAAGGAGCAGAGATGTAAGGGAGAAAGAAGAGTACCGTGATAATGTTTTTGCAGTGGAATGTGGCAGTCATTAGATTTAAAAAAAAAAAAAAAATTAAAAGGCCAACCAACCAAACAAAAAACCCAAGACCAAACACACAATTTTGACAAGAATAGGGAGATTGTTGCTGCATAGGGATACATTGAAAATACTGCTCTAAGGAAAATGGGTCAAATATTCAGTTACTATAACTATGCTAGATTGGAAAACATTCATCATAAAATCTTCCACAGAATATTTCTGAAGCTGTAAAAGGCTGGAAAACACAGCCACTGGCAAACATTCTCTCTCTTTTCGTGTGTGTGTGTTTTTATATTTACATATATTTCAGAAAACCAAAACCTCAGAACTGACAGAAGTAATAAGATATTATTTGAAATTATTTCCTATTACTCTGATTGAAACTTTCATTGCTCTAAGCCAGCCACAATGACTGGATGAATGAGCTTTGTAATTTCACCTGAAGATAATATGAAGACTCAGGTGGAGCTATTGAGGGGCACTGGTAGTTTGAAGACAGCCCATTTTAAATGAAGCTGTCCAAAAAGATGTTCAAATAACATGGGCATTTCATTTAGAGGATGAGTTTATCCCAGCAGGGTCACTAGCATTTCAATGTCATCATGACTTGAAGACTGCCTAGCGACTCATACAAAATGAATTGGTGTTCTTTGGTTTGGTGGTTTTTGCTTTTTTTCTCTCAGTCAATTATCCCTATCACAGAAAAATTAAACTAAAATACAGGCAAGAAACACACAAGTTGTTTCCCCAGACTGATGCAAGGACTAGATGATTGCTAACTCTCACGGAAGCTAATGCTGCTTGCTTTAGGAGGGCAGAGCTGCTGCCTTAGGATGACAAACACAGCACTTATCACGGACCCAGTGGACAGGGGTGATGGCTGCTCCTTGTGGCAGCTGGGCCAGAATATGCTCTTGCCATTTCCCTTCTCTATTCTAGAAAGCAAGGCATGCGCTGTGTCTTCACAGGCACTTTCTGCCTTGAGAAGGTGGCTTTACCAGGTCACTGCTGCTCAGAAAGAGAAGCCCTGCACCACGCCAATGCTGTGCTGCTGGTTAAGAAGCCTGGAGGAAGAAAGACAAATAAATTTGTTTTAAGTCATGACCAGAACTGGGAATATATTCCCCTCATTGCTTGGGGCAGGGTGTTCACCACCAATACATTCCATGAACTTGTATCTCTAATTGAGCTCCGTATCGTAAAATTTCTGATTCCTTATAGGAACTTGTGACTATGACCAATGCTCTCATTTAACTTCTCTGTGATAAATAAAACTGCACTCTGTAAATCTTTCACAATGAGGCTTGTGTTCCGGTATTTAAATTTATCTTCTCATTATTTTCTGCATTTTCTCTGGAATATCAACAGCTTGCTTGAACACAGTGCTCCTGTACAAACTATCCTACTAAAAGTATTTTGAACCTTATGGGAGAATCACCCAGCTTTGTTATTCAGCTGACTATTCCCCATAGGCCTCCACTCATTTTCACAGCTGCTGAAGTCCTCTGCCCTGAAATACTTCAGAGTTCTATTATTTGTTCCAAGCTGAATTGCTATATGGTATGTCTGCTTCTTTTCTCCTTCCTTTTGTTGGAAAAAGAAAAGCCATAGAGTTGTGTCAAAATGAAATAAGTCATGCTTTAAAATAATCTGTGTAAAGAACCTGAATGAGAAAATACAGGGGATCCTTTCATGAAGTTACCATACCTTTGATAGTTTTTCCATGGAATAAATACATATTATAGACAAGAATTATTATATCAACATTTCACCTTATAGTAAAAGGGCATTCATGTTGAATACTCTTTTTGTTATGATTTTTATTAATACCCTGTACATTTCAAGAAGCAGCTGCCAGGATTAGTGTGGGAAATGAGAGCATACTGTACAGACAGAATTGACATAGTAACAACAATGAAGCCAGGTGAGCAGGAGTCTAACACACAAATGAGAGTAAATATATTTTCTCCAATACACTAAGGAGCTAAGTGACTTTTTTCCCCATTCTTTACAGAGTTCAATTCCCTGGCAAACAGCTTGCTGCAGCTCAAGTTATTTTGTTTGGAGAAATCTAAAAAGGTTAAGCCAACTAACACCATGAAACAAATGGATCAGAGGTATTTGAGCTCTGGAAAGTCAAAGTATTAAATAAATTGTAAGTTCATACTGTGCCAGCTCTTAGTTTTCATTGCTTTAATTTGAAGGATGAAGTAAAACACAACTGTGTTAGATAAAAACATAACAAAATAAAAAGGTATGAGTAACGTAACATGACATATATAAAATAGCAAATTATTGTTTTCACTCAGACAGTTCACATAGAACCTCAGCAAATCAGCTTATTTTTCCTGAAAGCAGTTCAAAGAACACAAGCTGCCATTTGTAGCGTGTTTTTTGCGTCTTCGATGCTTGCCACCTAAATGCCTTGTATTGTAGATACAAAATAGGAGTTTTGACTGTGAACCTGACAACATACTCAGTGTTTTTTGGCAGTCTCGATGGGTGCAGTTCTCCACAACACAAGTACCTGCTTAGCACAAATGGCTTATGAACACAAAGACTTGCATGTACTTTCAAAACCAAATGTTCCTGAACATTGGGTGTGCTTTGCACACATTGGCTTGAGGCACAGATTCTTGTTTTGCCTGCAAATCAGGCTTAATAGGTATTCAGTGAGCCTAGAAATGCATACATGCTACATCACATGTTCTCCTGCCCTCTTGGACCTTCACCCTATGAAAAAATACTAATAAGTGTAATTTTTCTAAAGTATGGTGGTACGTTCACCACGACATCACCGGTAGATTAAAAAAAAAAAAAAATTATAAATTACCCAGTACAGCTCTAAAAGCAACTTAAGAAAGACTTTGTCTTGGTCCAAAAATGAAAACTGAATAATCATAAAATTGAACAGATACAAGCAATTTTCCAGTGTGAGTGTGTGTTTGCGTTTTGTTGTATAGTCTATTTAGAATAATCTTTAAGCTTTTGGGGAGTTTTTTCCTCTTTATTTCAATTGCAATTTTTCTTATAGAGATGACACTTTCTACTCTTAAAGCTCAAGAGAAGGGATATTATTGAACCTCATAAAAACGACCAGAGCGAATTCCCTGAAAAACACATAAAAATATTGGGTCTTTTCCTATCTGTCAACCCCTGCAATGTGCTGCAGTTTTACTGTTGTCATTGAGCTGGCTTGGGAGAGATGACATACCCCTGGAAAAATCATGCACTCCTGAGGCCCAAGTGTGTCTACAGGTTCAACAACTGGACCCGATGCAAAAGTGCAACCTAATGCTTGCTCTTTGCTTTATTTTAAAGGTTGAAATGTGGCATTTCAAAAACATAATGTCAGATATGTAATAAGTGTGAATGTTAAGGGTTTACTGAATATCAGGTTTCATCCAAGGAGATGAGAAAGACATAATTTCTGCAATACTTGCTAGATTATGGCTTTTAGTTTCGTAGGAAGGGTGGCTGGCAGCTCCTTGTCAGCAGACGGGTAGGAGTACAAGAAGCTTCCTTGTGTTCAGTATCAGCAACTCCTGTTTAATTTGCATTAGAGGGAGTTTTTTCCATAGTGTATTCATTTGCCAGCGAGTTAATATGTCCCTGCATAATCAGATAAGAATGGAATAGAATTACTAATGATAAGAGGAGGTGGAATAAGGGTATGCCAGTAGAACAGCCTTTCCTTCACCCACTTAATCTGAGTAGATCATAATTTCAACTATCTCAAGTTTAGGTTGATCTTATTTCTTTTCCCAAGGTAGGAATGTTTGGGTTTGGGGGTTTTTTCCCTCAAAGCTGAGTTTAGAATTTTAAAAGCTGTGGATTGGCTATGACAGCTGCTACTTCATTCTGTGAAGCTGGAGAATTTTTTAGCTTGCAGCTAAAAAAATATGTCATCTACCTCTTAAACCAAGTCGAAGAGCAAACTATTTAAAGCGGAGTAAAAAATATTCTCAGTGAAGCATGAAGCAAAAATTAAAAAAAAAACAAAGCAAAACAGAAAAATGTTGGTCCCAGTGCAACACAATCTTAATGTATGCAAGTCAACAGCCATACTTGCACTAGAGTGAATGCAAATGTCATAAGCCTTTAGGGTTGTAATGTGCCATTCATGGCGCAGCCTGCACAGCGAAGGAAGGAGGGCTTCCAAACAGCTTTGTCAGCTGCTATTGTGCCCCTGGGGCTCAGCAACTATGCTGTGAGCAGCAGTGCGTGAGCTGCCCTGCCAGACTCATTGGTGTTCGAGAGGTGGTGCCTTGACCTCAGCCGGGAGGTCACGGCTGCACTGCAGGGGTTTGTGTTGCAGCCAAGGACAATCCACCAGGCTGCTTAGCAATGCGCTTGTGAGCCCTTCCGTAGCCTTTGGAAACGGGCACGGTGACCAGCAAAAGGCTGCAACACGAAGCTGCAGCATGTTAAAACACCCCACAAAACCCCATGAATTTACCACTAGTAAATTCATCCCTTCTAGTGTCTCTTGGACAAAACAGCAGTACAAACACCCTGGAGTTTTATGCTGCATTATTACTTCTAAGCTTCTGTAACTCGACATAGATTATCCCTTTTAGCTGAAATACTTTGTAATGTAGATGAAGCTGCTATTGAATCAAAGAGACAGGTGTTAATGGCCAAGATGCAGGAGGCCCAATTTTAAACTCGTGTATGATGTAATTTCATTTGGATTAACTCAACTCCTAATTTGGTTTTGTTTGTGCAAGTTCTCAGCGAACTCAGTGAGCTACACCATTTAAACACAATAGTTCATACAGAAAGTGGACACTTCATACTTGTATTAACTCTGCTTTACAAATTTCATTGTGATTTTAGCATAGAACTGTGAGTATACAGGCATTGATATATTAAAAGTGTTATGAATATCCATGGCAGTATATAAGCAGTTTGAAAAAAAAGCAGGAGGGAAGAAGGGGGAGGAAAAAAAAATGAAAAAATAAAAAGAAGAGAAGTGCAGGCGTAAGGGAAGGGAACGGGAGGGAAGTCAAGGCAAGGCAAAGGAAACAGTCTCTAAACATGTATTATGTGCCAAATCAGTTTCTTCAGCCTAAAGCATTCCTGTAGATTTTGCTGGAGCCCCTTAAAAATCTTCTTACACATTCCCTATTTGAATATCATCTGCTCAGCAGGTCAGATATGCCAACTATAAACTATTCTTCCTAAGTGACACAAACTACATGACCTTGCACTGGCCTTTGCAAATGATTTGGACCAATGATGTGTTTAATTGGGAATTTAATGAACGAAATAGATGTTCTTGTGCTTTTCCAATTCACAATTATATTCTTCTGCTTTTACTTCCAGATAACTCTACTGACTTTGAGAGAGCTACAGTTAGAACACAATTTAAAAAAAAAAAAAAGTCAGAGCAACAGGCCCATGAGAATTCTGCTGCTGATAACAAGCAGGATTTACACCACCATGAAGCAAGCAAATCCAGATGTAAAACAAGACAAGTATTATGGTGTCTGCTGAAACAGCCTCTCCAAGAGGAGCACCAGATCACTGAGGGTTTTTTCAGCCACCGTCACTAAAACTAAATTTTGTGATTGCAAAGCCTGTTGAGCATTGAAGTTTGCTTGATCCTGTCATTGAAATCACAAGCATCTCCCTCAAGTAATACATCCCAAGAATCACCTTACAGATTACAATACTATAGTCCTTTCTGAAGAAAGCTTACACTTGATGCTACCAAGTTCAGCATCTCTAGTTACTTTTCTTCTAAACTCTTTTTTTAGTACCATAATTGAGAAAAATGTACAGTTGTCTCAGCTGAATAGGTTTTTTACACTTTGTCCATCAGTGTAGTACTTGAACATTTAGCACTGTCTTGAGAAATATAGTATACAGAATCATGAGGTTACTCGTTCATATAGAAATATGCTTCAGAAATCACATTCAGAATTCAGATTATTTGAATGCCTTCAAAGTCACCTCATCATTAGCAAACAATAGAGAAGATGCAATATGTAAGAGGTGAAGGTCTGAGATCCAGCACAGAACACAGAGCAAGAGGGTTCATCTTAGACATCATTTAATGGAGAAGTGCCCAGATAAGGAAATGTAGCACCTAAGGTAGATACTCATTCAGGATGAACAACCCAAGAAGGATACTTATTCTAAAGTCTAAAACAGGGAGATTCAAGATATGGATAATGTGTTCAGACCACAGGGACATCAGGAGGAAAATGTTCTGCTTCAAGGACAACCTGCTGTGCACTGTTTTTACTTTTCCACTGGCTTCTACTGATGCCACTGAACTTCATTTAAAAAAAAAAAAAAAGCGTGTTCTGGCTGTGCCCACACTAGTATGACAATGATTAATTGCTAATTCTTCCTTCCCTCATGGAGTTTATTTATGGTAGGCAACTGATAAAGTGACAAGAACTACATGCCTCTGATTTTTAAATATCATTTTGTTCCCTTTGTACTGAAGATTCTTTTCAAGCACAATACATCATTTAGTGAATTGGTAAACTTACAAGAACCTCGGGTCCAAGCAAAATTTTCCAGGAATAGGTGCAGCTAGCTTTTGTACTTCAATCCTCCCTCAATCCCTTAAGGGACTGGTACTGCCCTTCAGGTACCCAGACAATGTCTGGGAATGTCTGTGATCTTTAGAATATAAAATTCCAGCCCCACTGTATTTGTATGAAAGCCAATTCTGCATTTTTCCCTAAGACATAGAAAATGTCAAAAGCTGTAAGGCATAATGACAGAGTTAGAGTCCCTGCTGCATTATTTATACACATTAAGATATGTCACAGCAATTGTCCTACATAAAAAAGCCCAAGAAGCTTGTATTTTTAAAGGTCTTCAAGTGGATATTTACATGACAATGCTTGTGAAGATCCAGTAGGTGAGTTCTGCTAGGAAAACCTCTGTGAGTCACTTGTTTCTGCAACTTGCAAGAGGTTGTTACAAAATGTTGTGGGAATGCCTACATAACTGTGGTCAGGTAGACAGAAAAAAAAAAAAATCGGCATTTTAAGAAGGATTTATTCATTCACGTAACTAGACTTTAAAGCAGTAAGCGGACCTGCCATGCTGTATTCTTCCATTGGTCCCAAAGGTGCTGCAAGCACTTATTGAATTGGTCCGTTATAATTTTTAGCACTGGTCAGACCTGTCTGGGTTTTTAGCGCAAAGCGAAACAATTAATTTTGTTTACACAAATCACTAAGCTAGGGTCCCAGGTTCATGTGAGCACAGATCTCTGTTTAGGATCTGTATTATCAAGTCTCTTCCCTAAATTCCATCAACAATAAAAAGGCAATGAGACACACAGTCTTCAAGAAAGTTATGCTGAAGGCTCTGAACCACAAGGATTTTTATTCAGCCACAAAGATGAACACCCATTCCTGCCTATTTGTAAGCTACCGGAAGAGTCCTGAAACAGTGAACTTGTTTGGAGAAAAGCCACAGACTAACAAACTGGATCCTCTGTGGAAACAGGATAATCTCAAATAATTGAAAGGCATGGGGTATAGTTTCTGTGACTGCGCAATAAGGCGGAAGGATCAGACTTCCAGTATGTGGGCAATTCCCTGTTGCTTTGTATCTGATCATTGCTGCCCAGGCACCTTCAGGGACCTGCAGAGCCGCTGAGCAGCTCTGTAGAGATTGCACAATAGGTCCCACAGTCCTGGGGCTGAGCTCCGTGCACTGTCTGTTGGAGCCTCCGAGAGTGGAGACCTGCAGCCCCATGCTCTCAGGTGACCGTGCATAGGAGCAGCACGAGTGAGGAGCAGACAGAAACAAGATGCATTACCCTTTTGTTTTGAGCAATTCTTACTGAGTTGTGAAAAAGAGACGAAGTGATCACCTTTATGCTTTTGAAATGCATGCGGTGATGAAAGACGTACATAAATTCTGCCAACAAAGTTAATTTCCCTTTTTCTGCTTTAGCATGTCATGGTGACCTATAAAAACGTCCAATGGACAACAGGGAAAACACTGTGAAAAAGAGGAGATGGTGTTAGCAATCAGGTGTTCAAATATTTGTTCTTTTTTTCTCCATGTTTTTGTCAAACAACTGAAAATCAGAATTGAATTATTTGATTGGAATGTCTTGTGTATCATTCTGTATTACTGATCCTATTGTATTCCTTCAGCAGGGCACAACACACATCAGTTACTATTTGCAGGTATGGAGATGTATATATTTATTACATCTTTCCTGAAAGGCTTGAAAATAAAAGCATTTTCATTTAGCCTATTAACATTATGAAAATCACAGCATAACTAGTCTTGATTTGCTGCCACTACCTTGGAAACATTTAAATATTATTATTACTGAGCTCAAGCTTTCAGTTTTATCTCTGAAATTTATGCTTTTAGGCTCAATTTATGCTTGTCAACAAATAATGATCATAGATGTGAGCTGGTTCATAATCCAGAGGTACTAGGTTACAATGTGTTGCCATGGAAACTGTGTTTTATTGCATTTTCCCTACTTGATTTAAGACATTTGACAATCATAGCAACTGTTTGCCTGTCTTCCCCTATCATAAAATATTCAAAAAACAGAAACAACCAATAGGAGACATTCACACAGTTCTTAGACCTCACTATAAAAATAATAAAAAAAAAAGAAATTACAACCTTATATTTAATAGGGACCTTTTGTGAATAGTTTATCTCACAGAATGTCAAAGAGCGTTGGAAAATTCAATCAGAGGTTAGTCATAGAATGGACCTGTCTTGCCTGTGGTTCATTTTGTTTATTGCATCATATATCTTTTATGATCACTGGGACTTTAGCCTGAAACAGCATTTTCTTTAACAAGAGCCATGTTTCCTCTAACGTTGTTTATTGCATCTGAAACATTACTCTTTGAAACCACAGTAGATTTTCAACTGAGCAAAGGTCTGTAACAGAATACAGCATGTCTGTGTTTATTCAGGATCGTGAGTAAAAAATATCCCAGTTCATGTAACATTAATCACTTTGCCAGTGTTCAGCTGAGGTCATTGCCACATTCCTAGCAGTATTAAGCCAAGTCAAGATTAATCACGTACATTAAACCCTGCAAGGAAAGCACGTGCAGCGGATCTGAAATTGGACATTTGGTGAAGGACTAAGAGAGCACTGTAACAAAATATGTTAGCAAGCTTTCAGAACAATTTGAGATTTTTACCTCCTATGTTCTTGTCAGCTCATCTATATTTAAGTCTTTGTTGCTGTCTCCTTCATTTAGCCCATTTTTAAGAAGTTCTAAATAAAATCACTAAAATCCTCTCTAGATTGTAGGAATGATTTCTCCCCCCGCCTTTTTTACTCATTCCTATATTTTAAAAATGCATTAATGTGTTCTTATGTGACTCAAATTTGGCTTCTGAGATTTTTAAAAAACAAGTAGTAAATGCTGAGATATTTTCAGATAGAAAAGTTAGTAATCGAATAGTATTTTATATCAATTATCCTTTCATACTTTCACCTCTTTTTGTATGTACACATACATTAGTGCCATAAAGCTTCACATTTTGTGCTGATGTTGCTAGAAGTGTAAAAGATGCATTTTACACTATGCCTTTATGTTTTACACAGTAGACAGTTAGAATTCCTTTGTCCATTCTTGTAAACTTCCATTAAACATCTGCTTGGTTTTTATGTCACACAATCAAAAAAGGATAATTGAAGGACAAGTAATTTCCACTGAAAACCCCAAGGAGAAAGCCTTGTTGTGACATGAAGCTCACAGTCAGTTATTTCTGTCTTGAGAATATATTGACATGTCAAAAAGACTAGATTCATGTTTTTTAAAAAAATTAGGAAACTCGGCAATTCAGCAACAAAAATAGGAACTAAACTGCTGAACTATAAAATTAAAGGAAGCAGATTAACACTATTTTAGCATTCTGCAACGGCTTAGGGATGGTCTTCAATATCAAATTTTCTTTTCAAAGATAACAGAAAGTTTTTTCATACAGCAAACATCCAAAATCTGGGCTTGCCATAACTGTAACTATGTATGGCCATGTCCTTATACAGCTGTACAGGGTCACAGAAGTGTATAAAACATGATCTCACTCCACCAACTCATCGAAACACACAAAATGCTCCTAGCTGGCGATGGATGGACTGCGCATTGAAGGCAATCCTTCTCGCTTGGAAAGCTCTCTGTTGCCTGCCTGACTTCTGTGATGAGCAGGAGGGATATCCCCACCTCAGGGTCCTCAAGAAAAGGGCTGTGTTGTACAGGAAAGGTAAGTGGCATCTCATTTTGTCAAAGACTCTCATCTGGAAAAGGATTCCAGTTTCTGCAAGGGTTCAGACACTATAGCACTTCTTTATCTCCTTTGTGAAGTTTCACACAGCACGAGTGGGCTTTTTGTAGTGGACCAGCAGAGAAAGAAGTGAGTAAATGTAATGCTCCCCTGCACGTAGAGAACAACATTCCTCTTGTGGATCATCAGAGACATCGGTCACAGCTGAAGGCAGGAGATGCTTCTAGTAGCAATGACATTTATGAGACATCTGTGTCATGTGTGTTTGCCACAGATTTATGCTAAACTGATGTCTGGAAACAATCCTTATTTAGATCTAAATGGTATGTATTCTTGATGTTCTTCTATGGAACTAATTTTTTACCAGTGGTTGTGTGTGAGGTTTCTCTCTGCTGCAGAGGCTTACAACACTGGATGAAAAGTTTGCTGCCCTCGTTGGACATACTGTGTCTGGATATAGGTCTCACATTTGCTGTAGGACTTGGGAATGAATTCTGTAGCCTATGATGTTTTAGTAGTACGTAGAATATATTCTGCAAACCTCCTAAAATACTTCCTAAAATGCAAGGTTTTCTGCAATGGCAGGGATTTGGATTTCTTACACAGTGTCCTCTCCAAACCCAGGATTCAGTGATTTTGACTGTCCTGCCACAGACGTCATGCATGACGTTTGAACTTGTTCTTGTCCATACTACCTGTCTACCTAGCATTTTGTCTGCTAGGTGTCTCCATGATATTTTGGCTTCTGCTTCACATTCTAAAAGGGTTTTTATGAGAAATAAACACATCTTCTTGGTTTTTTTAAATTCTTTGTAGAAAGTAAGAGTTAAGAATTTTTTTTAAAACCCAAAAGACAACAAAAAAAGAAATTCTGGTCCTCTCTTTTTTGTCTTTTGCTCCAAAAAACTTTATTATTGCAAGTTCAAAGTCAACTGAAAGGATCTTCCATGTCTACAGTTTATCAAACTGTATATGCAATATTTTCCCTGGAAATCAGTTTACCACTGGCTTTATCTAAGACCAAATTCATAGATTCACAGAATATGCTGAGTTGGAAGGAAGTAATGAGGATCATTGAATTCAGCTCTTGGTCTTATCCAAGACACCGCAAGAGTCACACCATGTGCCTGAGAATATTGTCCAAATTTTTCTTGAACTGTCAGGTTGGTGCTGGGATCACTTCCCTGGGAAGCCTGTTCCAATGAACAATCAACCTCTGAGCGAAGAATTTTCCTGATATCGAACCTAAACCTCCCCTGACACAACTCCAGGCCATTCCATCAGGTCCTGTCACTGTCACCACAGAGCAGAGCTCAGTGCCTGCCCCTCCTCTTCCCCTCACATGAAGCTGTAACTGCAGTGAGGTCTCCCCTCAGTCTCCTCCAGGCTGAACAGACCAAGTGCCCTCAGCCACTCCTCACACGCTTCCCCTCAAGGCCCTTCACCATCCTCGTGCCCTCCTTTGGACACTCTCTAACAGCTCAATCTCTTTTCTGTACTGTGGCACCCAAAGCTGCCCCCAGCACTGGAGGTGAGGCTGCCCCAGAGCAGAGCAGAGCAGGACAATCCCTCCCTTGTCCGGCTGGCGATGCTGTGCCTGATGCCCCCCAGGACACAGGTGGCCCTCCTGGCTGCCAGGCACTGCTGGCTCATGTTCAACTTGCCATCAACCGGACACCCATTTGCACCAGTACCTGTGCCATTGGCTTTAGGTGCTGCCATAGTATTACACTGGGGTAAAAGTATTAATGCAGCTAAAATTCCATCACCATGACAACTTGACAATATTTGTCTGAGTCTTTTTTGATTTGTTTTCTTTCATGTTTTGGGTCTGGTTTTTTTTTGGTTGCTATTTTGTGGAAGGGAGGTTATTTGGTTGTTTATTGCTGTTTTCGGCTTGCCAGTGCTTAAAGTGGGGATACCTCTTAGAGATATTTATCCATGCTCAACTTTAGAGCTGAATAGACAAAGTGAATGTGTCAACCATGTCAGTAAACGGTTCTGGGTTTGTTAAATTCATCACAGCAAAGATAAGAGTGTTGAAATCTTCTGTGAAAAATACATGAATCTGTGGCTTCATGTGTGTGTAGTGAATGCCAAGGGAGGTGCGCACATAATATTCCTCATGGGTGAGTCTGATCAACAGATAAATAGCCTGCCCAAAAGACAGGGAAAAAGCCAGTGGGTATAACACAGCAAGAAATCAGGTCACTTTGTATTGGCCCCATGTGTCTGAAAGAAGTCACACAAATCATACCAAGACTTACTTTGGTTTTCTAAGATTTCTAACAAATTTGGAAGATCACTTTGTAGTCAATAGCCTGAACATTCTCTGTGACTTTTCCAAATAATTTGTCTGCCAAAGCATTTATTGCCTTCAGCTCAGCTCATCACCTACTGCACATGTTGATCTCACAGCCAAACCTCCTTAGTCTGCTATGAAAGCAGGTTTATTTCTTCCCTTCATTTGCTTAGTATTTCCCAAGTGTCTCTGTGAGCTCCACCTTGATTTATTTGATATATTCTTTTCACTGAGAAAGCTACTGCAAAATATACTGTTGTGAATTCATAGCACAGTCATTCTCCTGCACTAAATCCCTCACAGTGCTGATGCTCTAAGGACAGAGGCAGATGATTTCTTTTTGCTGCAGCTGTTCCAGAGGAAAGAGTTTCTATCCCCAGGTACCAAAAGGTTTCAGCTGTTTCTCTGAATGAAGTGCCTTCATAAGTATGTCTTAGCCTGCTCTCGGAAAAATGAATGGGAGTGGGTTATGTATAAAATGTGGTTGTTTTGCAACTTTTTTTTTTGCAATTCAACCCACAGATCTGGTGATGGTAGGTCTCTGTCCTTATGGTACAGTTATATGAAATGGTATAAGCCAATTTCATGGTTTACTGCAATTAAAAGGGGTCCTCTTGCACTGTCAGGCCACAATTTCCTCTCCCTCATTCCCACTAAACTTTATGCCACCACTGACCCCCTTAATAGGTGACACATCTGGTCCTCTGACTGTGGAGTGCACTCATTCTGTTCACTGAGCCAGCAGCAAACTAACCCCACAAAACAGTCAACAGTTTTTGTTGGCTTAACAAACTCCACCGACTCACTTAGGGGTCAAATGAGTGCCAGATCTGTGCAATGGAGAGGATGGGACCACACAACTTGAAGGGCTGGAGAAAAAGTGGGAAAACGGGGCCTTAGAGAAAGGGACTTCCTCTTTTGGCAGCAGCGAGCTGTTAGAGCAGCTGAAGTGTCTGTCTGAACCGCACCCTCACCGTGCACAAAGGATGCCCATACCACAAAGAGTGCAGTAGTGTGCTGCAAAGTCACACCCCTGCATGCTTTGCAGTAACTTCACTTGAGCCATAAGGCTTTTGTTCCGTGTTTGTTCTCCAAATTCCCTCCCTGCAGGCAGGTAAGGGAAGTAGCTTCAGCTAATCCCCTTAGCATACCTATTGTCTGTCTAAAGTACAGTCATTATGTTCAACAAGCCTCCATTGTAACGAGTCTGGGAGAGAGAAGACACAACCCATGTGAGCTGGATACCCATTTGCCAGGGCATTCAGAAACACAGCAAACCTGCAAGATCATTACATCGACCAGAAACCCTAAATCTTACCCATTCACCATATCACTGCATTATGTCAGAGTTCAAATTACTAGACATTGATTAGGTGGGAGAAAAGTTTGCCAGAAAACTTTTCTGGCTGAATGCACACACATTACACAGCAGAACATGTCGGGCCCCTTATCTAATTAATTCTGTAATTAACAGACATTGCCCTGTTTTGGAGAGATCAGCCTTTTTGTGAGCACAAGTAATGCCAGCGACTAGGACAGAAAATGTGGGTTTGAATTAAATTTTCAGTGACCAGTTTTGACCTATTCCCTTCAGTAATTAGCAAGAATATTCTACCAGAATCAATGGCTTAACAACAATAGAGGCAGCTCCAGGATATGACTACTGGGCTGTAAACAACCGTTGCAGGTGAAATGGAGTTATTTTCTAAGTCTACTGCGACTTGTTTATCACTGCACTCCCATATCTCTTCCCAGAAGAAACTAAATATCATCTCTTCCAGGAAGGGCCCCCTCTAAATCACTTCTGCCTAAATGGATTCAACTACTTAAGCAGTGGGGAAAATTGTTTTGCTAATTTGCCTCATTTTTGTTGAAATGATCTAGAGAGTGCTCAGGTGGAAGGAATATGATGTACTGTCCCCAGGCAGATGATGAGCTCTACCTCTTCACTGGCACAGCTATTTGCGGAGTACGTTGTTTACCTCTACTGCTGGAGTCTCCCAGGGAGATAAACCAGGGTTATCTTGAGCATAAGAAACTTTTAAGGTGCAATTTATATATATATTGGATAAGCCATTAAAGCATTGTCTCATTTTAATGATTCGTTATCAGCAAGAGGACATAAATTAGTAATGGCTTATCAAACTTTACAGTTAAAGTTACTTAAAAAGACTTCTGAACAGTAGGTGATAACAAAATATGTATATGCATGTATGTATATACATATATTCACACACTTATATTACAACAGAAAGAGCTAAAATCAACTATTTTTCCGTCTTTCACAGAAGAAATGGTTCACACATGTTGTCCAGCTTGAAAGTTTCCAAGAGAGCTGATTGCCAGCAATTATTTTATGTTTTATGATGCATTCTTTTACTCTATATTTGGTTTTGTTCATATGGAGTGCTCAGTGCAATACAAAGCTTTGTATAAGCTTGGAATTCCTAAATTTCTCCTGAAAGCTTGCTGCTATTAACAAGGACTGCTTAAAAAAACTTTTCCATGGCTGCTGGCTGCTCCTGAAGTGCATAACAAGATTTCAAGGAAAAAACCCCAACCGATAAAGAGAAAAAAAATAAGAGGACACTAATTTTCCTCATTCTGAGTAGGAGGTATAATGTCTTTATAAAGTAATAATTAAAAAAAATACAAAACAATGACTGGTGCCTTATCTGGACCTTGCAGCTGTACTTCTCCCTTTTACATTAGCAGTGTGTGTTCTAAGGTTATGAAAAACCATGAAAATTGCATCTTAAGAGGAGTTTTATTCTTTTTCCTAGGATTTGATTGAAACAGACAGCTACATTTTGTGTATATATAATTAGGCAGTAAAATAGGCTTTGAAGGCAGATTTCTGTTTAGTATGTGAGTCACATGCACAACAGTCTTTCATTCAGCAACGAAAGACTGATCTTTTTAATGCCTCAACTCGCTCAACATGTTTTCTGAATGCTACATCTTGCAGGAAAGAAAAAAAAAGGAGAGAAGGGAAAAAAAAAAGACAACTCAAGCAGTTTTAAAGCCATATTTCTCTCTTTCTTTCTATTTTTTTCCTTGTTTCCCCAAATGAAAAACAATCTGAAAAGCCAATCTAGCTAGTCTGTAGTGATTTAACCTTATGACAAACTGATTTTTATCGTCTTTCTTTCCAGATTGTTGTCCAGGGCAGCACTGAATGCTGGACCAGCTCTAGGCGTATCTAATCCCTCTCATAAAAGGCCATTGTGGTAGTAAAACTGAGACCAATGGCTTTTTCATTCTCCACATCTCAGCTCTCCAAAGTAATGGCAATGGGGTCTCCTCTTCATGTTTTTCTTTTCAGATGCATAATTTCTCCTTTTAATAAGGCTAAAATAGAGAGAAATAAAAGGAATACAATCACATTTTCCTCAAAGCTCTTTCTATAAATACTTTCTGGATAACTGAACTTAGGAACAATTATCTGCATTCTGAGTTGTTGTGACACTGTGTGAATACAGTAAAGTATTCATGGAAGTTTCTGATCATTATGAAGTACGTGAACATATTCAAATTTTGGGCAGATATCACTTCGGGCTTCATATTTTCTGCTTAAGATCACACTGGCATTCTTCTTCATCCTAAAGCCTAAGGATGCAATAAAGGTAGTGCTCAACACTGGGACAGTTCTCGTACTTATTCCTTGCAAAGTAATAATGTGAAAGGAATTATCCTCTTATTTTGTGCATTTGCAATGCACTCTTGTCAACAACATTTCCCCTAAATCTTTACAAAGAACAACTAAAAAGGTTAGACAGCAAATAGTCTGTGGAAAAAAAAGAAAAGTGCATGTTCCTTTTATTTTTCTCCCCCAAAAAGCCTTGACCTCGGTGCTAAATGTTTTCATTAACAATACGTTAATGGATTATATTTCAGAACTAGTTCACAATTTTGAACAGCAGTACAAGAGAGTTGGCCTGCATTTGATTACAAATTTTTATTTGACCTCAGAGGAATGCTTTTAACCAGCAAAATACAAAGTGCTAGATAAAAAGATTTACATCCAGAAACGGTTCACATAAACTCATTTCTCCAAATAAAAAACCACTGCATTTTAATACAACTGATTAATATTGATGTACTTAACAGATATCTTTATATATTACCATAAAATTAAAACCCAGAAACACTGTTTAAATTATATGAGACTTTGATTTGGGAAAAATATTGATGCAAATTTTTTAATTCTGAAAGTATTACATTGGTGCCCTTACAATTAATAGAAGTGTAAAATGAAAAAGCAAAATTTTATAATAAAAAAATTATATAATTTATTTTTAAATTTCAAATCTGGAGACAAAAGGAATGAGAGGTATTTACTCTGAAAAATAATATACCATAGCATGGAATAATTTGTCAGTATCCTTGTCTTTAAATACTAGAAATCTTCTGGGCATTCTTGATGAACACGAGCTAGAATATGTTCTGTAGAAGCAGTGATCCTCACAGGACTTTTTCCAGGTTCTTTTACAGTACCTCTGTAGGAAGATGGCTGAAACACCACTTCTGGATCCAGGACACCACAGACAACCTCCAGCCAGAACAATTCCTAAACATCTCTCTTTCACGAGAATTACAAAAAGTGCACCAGGTTTTCTTTTCTTCCACATCCCCAGGCCATTCATGGAACAAGACAAAAAGTCTGCTTCCATCCTGGCTTAAAGGGTTTGAAAGCACAGAGCATCTTTACATAAGGTAGATAAAACTGAGACCCCTGTGTGACTCTTGGAACTTGTCATTCTTTTTCTCTAGTCCCAAAGAAGAGAGCAGCTGCAGTCACTGGAAGGTCTGCTTTAATAGTAGCTATTTGCAATACACGTCTAAATCTAATGCAGATGTTCTTAATCACATTACACTTGATCTCAATATGCTTAACAAACACAGTCCTCAGGGCACCCTGTAAGGTAAGTAATCACTGTTACACAAAATTACAAGTGAGGAAGCAGAAGCTTTGTGAAGAGACGACCTGCCGGTTTAAGCCCAGACTGCGCAGAGGCTCACCAGCTAAACAGACCACCTCTGCCTTGTTGTCTGACACGAACAGTGCAATGCTTGAGCACACACCACTGCTTTAAAACAGACAGATGTGAGGTGCTCAGTTTAGCTACAATCACAACTTGCTTCCATTAATAAGAATGATCAAGCAGATATGATGATGTTACTTTCTTGTACCACAGCTGCGGCGTGTAACACCAGCTATGTTTCATGGCCATGGCTGTGGTACATTCAACCTCTTGGTGTTGAACATAACAATGTGCATTAACAATACTATAGTTTATAAACATACCACATATTAACAGAGTAGGAAGTCACTGAAATAATTTTGCATGTTGCATAAAATATTCTAGATTCCCAGGTTTATTGGTTTTAGTGGGAAATTCTCACTGCAAGTTTTTGTGGGGTTTTGTTGACCTGATATTCCTTACTTCTATCTTAGTGCATTCCTTGGAGTTTTTTGGTTTTGGTTTGTTGTTGGTTTGTTCTTTGGGGTTGTTTTTGGATTTTTGCATTTTCTCTTTTATTTACCAGGCTTCTTTCTAAATTAAAGTTTTGTAATCATACCTCTGCAAAAAATATCTAAAAGTTCAATGGGTCTTCTCCTCAAACTTCAGGAATGCAGTTCTGCAATGGTTCAGTTTACATTCTTCATTGAGAATGTAAACCTTAAAATGAGTAATGTCTCACCTGATTGCGTTTCACCATCCACTAAAAAACATAGCTGCACTACTTTTGGCTAAAGGAACCAATGATGGCTTTACATCCACTTACTGCTTTAGCTACTATTTCAAGGCAAGATTGCCAAATCACAGAAGTCACATAATGATTGTGAGACAGCTGAGAACAAACTGCCCTGATTCCCCATCTTATGTACTAATCTTCCCTTTTCATATTTACACTGTCCTCTTTACTGCCTCCCTCTCTTGGTCTCAACCCCCTTCTCCTTCTCTCCTACTGTCTTGCTCCCTGTTTCCTCATGCTGCTTTTAGAGCAGGTCCCTTCTTGTGTAGTTGAGGGTACAAAGCTCTCTTCCTGTTTCTCTCCTGCCCCAATACAGCAAAGGAAACAACAAAAGAGCAACAAGGACAATAAGGAAAGCAAGAGGGCACAGTTGCCTGCTCTGGTACACACAGAGAAGTTCTTATGGTTACTCCCTTCACTTGCAGCTCCAGTGGCCAACATATTCAGTTTGTTTAAATGCTTCTCATCCGGATTATCAAAATATTAGGTATTTGTCTTATCCCAGAGCATAGGTTTTCTCTTTCCACTCCTCTGCAGTTTTTAAACCTACTGGGTTTAAACCTACACCCAAATACACTCTGATACTTTCCTGGTGGATTTTCAAGGGTCATTCCTCTTCGAGCTCCTTTCTGTCAAAAATGTAGCAGCATGTTTTCCTCATTCCTCTCCCAAGGATGATATACCTAAACTTGGTTCTGAAAACTTTCAGAGTCATTCCTCACTTTACAGACAGTGTGCATTCTGACTCTTAGCCACCTTCATCCTATTCCTAGTATATGCTATCTGATCTTATATCTGGCCTATTCCTTCTGCTTATCTAACATCATGTTTCTTGCTCACCTTTCACATTGGCAAAGTCCCTGTCAAAGCTGATTCTGCTGCAGACTCCTTATGTCTAACTGGCTATTCCTCTGCAAATTCCATTTCAAGACTCATCTTCCCTCTCCATGGCCTATGACTCCTAGCCTTCCGTCTCATAGAGCAATCCAATCCTATTCACTAAGCCTCCGTTTCATTTCCCCACGCTCATTTGTTCTCTCTGAAAATCTGAAGTATGGTACCCAGCCACTGGCCTTTTGTACATTTTTTCACCTTAGCACGACTATAACGTGGACACACTGTCCTACTAAAATACTGAAACTACATCCATCATTTCTATTACAAATTATAATGGACTGTGAAACATTAGGCTAAGGCTATGACAAGACCGTAACAGATTTTAGCAGGTATTGCCTTTTTCTCAGACCACGCTCTCTATTATGAAAGAAATAAACGTTTTTAATATTATCTGAATGTTTACACGAAGCAGTACATAAATAAATATGCTGTTTAAATTACTTGAGAAATTGACTATACTGAAGTCTATATTCATGTCTAGGTAAAGGGTTTGTAATTCAAATTCTACACTTGAACTTCAGAGAGCTGAAGTTTTACAAAATTTACAAAATAGAAAAGACTTACTAGGTCATTTAGTCCACTCTAATGCCAAAATGGAGCAATTCCCCATGGTATTTATTTTCAGTGCTTTCTCCTGCCTAATTTTCAAGTCCTGTGCCATGGGACTTAGGAACTTCCTTCTTATTTATTCCTTCAATATTTATTTCACTGATTAGCACATTTCAGTGTTAGGATTTTTATGCATTTATTTTCAACTGTTGCTTTTCTCTCTTCCCCTTTCATTTTTTCTTTTTCTTTTCTCCATTTTCTTTTCCTTTTTTTTTTTTTTTTTGTTTTATTTTTTGTTTTCTTGCCCTGTGCTCTCAGAAGGATAGTTTCTATCCTGTTTACCTTTTACGCTCTCTCTGTACCCCCAAATAAATACACGTATACACACAGAGGCTCTTTCATAAATCATTCCATCTAGTTGTCAGGTCATCTTTGTTGCTCTTCAACAAACAACATAGCAGCACTTTGTTTCCATATAGAACCTATATTTGTGTGCTGAAACATCAGAGACACTGACCTCTAGATTAGGTATCAAACTGAGACTCCTTGTGAATATGCAGATAAATGTAAAAGAGTCTATGGACTGTTCTAAAGAAGAAGGAAACATTGTCAGCATTGCCTCTGGGAAAAAAAAAAGTATCTAGCAGAAGTATCTGCCAAGCGTATAATGACTCCTCTGTAGTTTGTATCATCAGTTCCCACACTCTGGTCTATGGATCACTGGCAGTCAGCAATGCTATAATAAATTACCCACAACTAATCTGCAGAGCCAGTAGTTTGTGCACATCAATTGAAAGTTTATCCATAATACTGTGGGATATTCCGAGGGTTCTGAGAATGCGCTAATCCAAAATTTTCGGATAATACAATTTCACTGTACTGCTTTCAAACCTCGCTACGAGAAAACCTTTATGCGTAAAACCTCACATAGGAGAGAAACGCCACTCATTGTTTACACAATCGGTCTGAAAAATAAGTCCTGATGAGAAACGGACTTCTGTCCTCTCTTTGGTGCAAAGCTGACGACAAAGAGAACGATGGTTTAATCTTTGCAGACATGCTGTCTGTAATACCGAGATTGGAGGCACGGACGCGTACCCGTGCTCCTGCAACACGGAACGTGGGAACAAAGGGTGCAGCAGAGAGAGGCTGACCGAGGGGAGGTAATTAAGGCTTTGCTGCAAATGACGGTGGGACTGCGTGGCATCACAGCAATTTACCCGAGTTTAACGCCAGTGATGTCAGCAGCTCTCCCCGCTGGCGGTGCGGGGCCGGGGCTCGCGGCGCTTCCCTCACGCTCGGCGCCGCCGCTCCCCACGGAGCTCCCCCGGGCCCCGCGCGCGGGGG